>CM034150.1:653515791-653578291 GCA_019776745.2 Taxus chinensis | reverse complement strand
ATACAAGAATTCTTCAGAATTATAATTAGGTTCGTCAATCACTTGTTCATCTTCTGATTCTGGATCTTCTTATACAACTATATTTGCTTCATTTGGCTTCAATTTTCCATGAAGAAGATCTTTGGCTCGAATTATGCAAAATTTAGATGTGTGTCCCTTTTTCTTGCAATAAAAGCATTCTAAGTTCTCCTTTTTAGAGAACTTTTTGTATTTATTTTTCACATACATTGTTGTTTCCTCTTCTACATCTTCTCTGGTCCTTTTTTGTTCAGCTAGAAGAGCTGAAATCATGTTTTCCAGTGATTTTGAAACCATTTGACTAAGTGTAAAGAAAACATTGCTATATTTGGAAGGAAAACTATTCAATAATATAGCTTTCCCATCTTCATCTTCTACTGGATTTTTTATTTCTGTAAGTTTCCTTAGCAGGGGTCTCAACTCATTGATGTGGCTGGACATGGTTTCCCCATCAATCATTTTAAATCTAAATAATTGAAGTTTTAAAGAAAACTTTGCATTTACAAATTTTGCACCAAATAGTCTATTGAAAGTGTCCCACATTACCTTAGATCTCTTCTCTAGATCCACATAGTGTACCTCAAAATATGGAAGAGTAAGGCCAATAATGGCTTTGGCTTTGGCATCTCTACTTTTCCATTTTGCTAGTCTGCACGGATATGTAGGCGCTAGCTCTTTTCCATCAACTATCCTCTAGAGGTTCTTGTTCATTAGTTGCATTTTTATTTTCACCTTCCATGTGTGAAAATTTAATCCGTTGAATTTATCTAATGGGATTTCCATTATGGGTGTCAAACTCAGTTGAAAATGCACCCTTATAATAAAATTTATTTAAAAGTTGAAAGTAAATTTTTTTGAAATATTTGCAAAAAATGGAAAAACTAAAATTTTTGGTCTAGCAATAAAAAGCATAGGATCAATATGTACAACTCGAAAAAACAAACATTTTAAAAAAAAACCTCCTCAATCCAAGTTACATGCTGAAAGTTATGAAACTTACAAATTCTAACCCTAACATCTTTCTGGACCCTTTCCAAAAATGAAAATTTATTTTTCAGATCTTGTATTTTTCTAATAAATCCAAAAATGACAAAAACAAATGGATAAGGGCTACCTCTATTGTAATTCGTGATTTATCATGCATGCACAAGTTAATGCCGATCAGAATATTGAAGGAAAATGTGTATTGGAACTAAAACCAAAAGTCCAAATGGAATTTTTAGAAGGTAGCATACGACTATGGATTTAGTGGAGAGATCTGGCTTGATTTCCTATGCAATATTTGAATAGTTCTCCAATGAGGATAATCATAAAAAATATAACCTTAGTGTGCAAATGAATAAGATCTAGACACCTCCAATATCTGTACAACCACACGCCTTTCAAACTTGGTGACCTTGGACACTAATTAATTTTATTTTCTTTCTTTAACAACCATGAGTCATCTAAATTTTTAACATATTCCTCTCACACAAAGGTTGGGTTGTTCTCTTTCCACACAACTGACACACCTCTTTTTGAATGGATATTTTGTTGGATTAGAACACAAATCCAAAAATCCTCTCTCAAAATATTAAAAAAATGACTTCCCACGCTTTCCTTCAAACACCAAATAGACATAAATAATTGTAGGCAAGTACATGCAGCGCCTTACTTCTTTTATGAAGCTTTCAATTCTCCTATGACTAGAGCCAGGACTTTATTAACAACAACAATGTCCTCCAAGAATAAGCAATATGTATCTTTTATCAAACATCACTTTACCATTTTTTAAGGGACTCTCATTTTATCCTACTTTGATACCAAATGAAGGAGCAAGTGCAGATCTTAACACAAACAATCTTCAATTCAACATATCTTGAGAACATTACAAACTTACATATATATAGGAAATGTGTTTCCTATATTTTAGGAAGTAGTACTAACTACTCTTCCAAGAATATCTCAGTCGAACACCATATACGTGAGTGGTTAAACTCACACAACAAATGATTGTTATAACAAAACATATAACTAATAATAATGTGAACACTAAATATTATAATTCCTAACAAATCTTAAGAAGTTTGTGAATGTATGTAATTTTTAAATTTATCCTACATGTTGATAATAGATTGCATGTTATTATCCCAAAAATTTATTATTTCATATAGTCAAATATAATAATAAATATAATAATGCATTTTACTAAATTTCTTTTCTAATTTTATGGACTATAAAATCCTCAATTCATTAATACAATTATTTTCTTACTCTTGTCCAATATAATTTCATTCCGTTCTCTCTCATTCTAATAAATCTCAAGATGGAGATAATACATAAGTCTTCAAGCATAATCCAGAAGTCTTAATTATCCACCTAGATGATTTTTTAACTATATTGTATATGTAGACACTCAAATTTAGAAATATCTCCTTTGACACTACTACTCTTGAAATTACACACTTGCATGGAAAAATTCACTCTTCTCACTCTTGCTTAGCACACCCTAATAACACTCTATACACTTACTTATCTTTACATACTGCTCTATCGTTAGTCTCTAATGTTTAATTACACAAAACACATATGGAAACATCCATGCTTAGGCCCATAAAGTCAAATATATAATTTTCCCCTGCTATTAAAAAACATAGGTATAATTTGGAATTGGAGAATGTCAATAATGACCCCATTGTATGGTTTTAGACCAACATATCTTGAGCTAATTCTTTCAATTTTATCACATTCGTATTAGAAAATATATTTCCTTGTTCATCATTTTAGGAAATGATAACTTTTGGAATAATATATAAGTAAGTAAATCATACCTCATTTGGTAACTTTCCGCTTTAAGAACTCATATAAAAAATAAGCACAAAAGGAACTCTAAGCTCCCTAAATTGTGAAATAACTCTTGCACATCCATTAGGGAAGCACCTTATACAAGTCTGAAGTTTTCTTATAATTCTAGGAGTCTCCATATTCATTCTATAAGAAATAAAAGTGACCTTTCCCAAGTATTTGAAAAAGTGTGAAAATCAAGTGAAGCATTGTCAAAACACGATTATCAAGTATGATTGCACTAAAATAGATATCACATGCGAGGAGAATGATGCGTGGTTTGATCTCTCTTCAGAGTAGTGGAGACATCACCAGTGCATAGGGGTGCCCACAACCCTCCTAACTTTTTTCTTCAATAAATCCTTCTTAAACTACAAGTGTTTTATGGTTTGATCAAAGTTTACAGAACCATTTTGAAGGTGAGAAAAGAATACTGAAACACTCAGGAAGTTATAGACATAGATTCCAAGTCGGTCCAAGAAAATATAAAAGGGTTAGGACCGTACAAATGCTTTTGACTGAGTTGTAACTTTTTGACCGATCTCAATTTCATGTTCTAGTTTTAGAAACGAATCACTTTTAGTTCCGGATCTACCTATTCCTACACTCAAACCATCTAGACTCTCCTAGATCCATACATAATCATAAGTGTAATATTTCCCTCTTGTTTTAGAAAATTTTATATCAATAGTCACTTTGAAAAGTGTTATTATGATTTATGAAATTAATGTTGGAAGTTAATTAAATCAGAATATCCACATACAACATTATTCATGATTTTTATGTATGTTAATTAGAAACATTCTAAAACTTAAAAATAAATCAAAGACTCACTTCATTAAAAAGTGAAATCATTTGGTGAACCATAATTTTGAATTGAACATTGTATCCCTAAACCTAGTGGCCTTAGGATTTCATCCAACATTCAGGTTTGATTTATTTACATCAATGGCTTATTATGCTCGCAAATCATCTTCTAGATCGGTCATTTTTTTTACGATTATGATATAGATGACTCACTTATTTTTGACACATTATCTATTCCAATATCTCTTCATCATATTCCTATTCATGGTGTCCTGGTTATGCCGCATAAAAAGGATAATGTTTTTACATGGCCATTACTTCAGTCTCTTGGTATATTTTTTGAGAGTCTTGTGCTTGATTGAAATCCAAAATTTTGATGCATCACACAACTGACCAAAGTTGGGTCTATCACTACATAGACTTCATTCTTGGTCCCTAAATCTATTTCTATTGGGGTATTACATATAGGTCTCCCTTGGCTATATGATCTTAGGGACATTCCATTGATAGTTCATCAGTGTATCAATCTTATTCATCGTTAATAGGTTTTCACTAATATAGGTTTTTCTTTTACGGATTTCTCTCCTAGCATGCCCAATGCTTCTACATTTTCTATCACTTGTTTTAGTGTGTCTATGGATAGGTATCTTGTTTTGCACACTACTTTGCATCACTCTAGTAATCCTGTGTCTCATGATAAGCCTTTGAAAATTCATATTATTTCACACTTACCTACATTTATAACTTTATCCCCTATGGTAGTTGATACATCTATAATACCTAAGGTTTTGGGAGAAAATAAAATCCCCTTTCATAATACCATCATGACCATGGCTATTAAATTAGTTTCTTATTACACCTATTGATTAAACTCTAATAATATTATTCTCATTAAGTATAATATTACATAGCTTGATCAAATTACCCACCAAAAGCCGGAACACAATATGCCGGTTTGATGATGCTTCATGATGTTCTTCCGTCATTACATTTTCAACCTTCTAAGTGTGACTCATATACTATGGCTACACCTCATGTTGTTGCATCAATGGGGGAAATTGATCCCTTTCTTTCCACCATTTTTTATATGGATTCTCCTATATTCATATGGGCCACTACATATGGCTATATTGCTTCACATATTCCCATATTACACCTATTGTTTATAGAAAGTCTTGTGTTTTTCTCTCCATTTCTTGAGGTTGATACTGATGAGCCTCCTAAAAATAAATATGTTACACATCTCTTGAATCACACATTGATCCTTATGTTTTCACTTACTCTTGTCATTATTTCCAACAATCCTAATATTCCACCTATTTTAGTTGTTCCTAATGAAAAAACTCTTATTTTTTATATCATTACACTTACTACTTATGCAGTTGGGATTTTGGAATCTATAGGGTTATCCCCTCACTTTTTTGACACTATTTTATTATCTAGCTCTTGTGTTACCCATTCCCCCCTCATTTACTGATGATACACTCATTTTATAGGCTCAAATTTACTATTGAGGGAGTGGTTCCATGCCCAAACCTCACTTTAAACATGCACAAAATGGGGGGAAACCTTGCTTCAAATCATTAGATTTATACTCTTTATCAAACACTGTAATGTTTTTAAAATACAAAACATTCAAATATTTGAAAAAATACAAAATCAAGACCTATTCTTAGTGCATAAATTATTTGTACTTCACATTGTACCTTTTGTTGATGTCTTTGGTTTGATAAATAACATTTCTTCTTTACACACATGTGTTCACATAGTATATTGAGCATGATGCAGGACATACACAGAGTGATAAACAATGATAGGAATTGGCCAACCCTTTACCCAGACTGTTAATATTTGGGACATATACTTTTTCATACTATATCCAGGTGTTATATTTCCATTATAGTTCCTTTCTTTACTCATTACACTTGGTTCCATATATATTGTGTATTTGCTATCTTTTGGACAAATATGACTAACACATGTGTCTTATGTAATGCTTACAGTTATTCCTCTATTATAGATCATATACTTTGTCCTTTTCATTGTATTTATATACACTTAATTTTATACATTCTTGCTAGTTGTGTGTGTATGATTGTTCTCTACTTTGGTTTTGTCTAAAGGGATTTGATTGTCTTATAACACCATGTGTGTCCCATGTTTTCAGAAGCATTCTATTATTGATGAAATTTTAACACCCCCTTTGTTGGGCCTCAGAATATTGACTAAGTCCCAAAGGACGCGTGCGCACATGGGACCAGTGAAGAAGATGGGTGTGCGGGGAAAAACACGTAGGACAGGGGTTTTAAAAGGGTTTAATAGAAACCACAACACACATGTAAGGTAGAGCAAAGGATTTTAGGACTTAGTCATATTTGAATTTCCAAGAGGCAATTGAGGAAAAACCATGACCCGACTAGGCGTGCTGAGTGGATAAGGTGACAACCTGGCGACTTGGTGGTCAAGGAAATAATATTCCACACGTGGAACATCCCTGAAGACATCATTGCAGAAAGTGGGGAGCTCAGACCAAAAGAATCATACTCCATAGGAGGACCACATTGATACTTGGCAACTGATCTGATACTTTAGGAAGGCATGGTGATGGGTGTTAAACCTATTTATAGAGATGCTTGGGTAGAAGAAAAGGAGAAGGAAGAGAGAGGACCATTATGGAGAGAGCATCATTGAGGGAGCCATAGGAGAAGAGGGCCATGGTGCGATTAACCATAATAGAGTAGGTGAAGCTCTGAAGACATGAGCAGAAGATTCTAGGGGTTGGGGTTCTCATTAGAGGACTATAGGAATGTTAGCATATCTAGGGGAATGGGTCTGCTAAATTTTTGTAATAGGGAAGAATAGCTAGAACTTATGATGTGTGAGTCATGATATATTGGTCTGATATGAACCTTTTGGATGTAATGTGGTTACTGAAGTATGATCAACATGAATATATGGTTATGTTCTAAATATATTGTTCATGGGTGTAAACCCTAGTGCCTTTTATTTATGTTATGGATCAGATCTACTATCTATATGGTGTTTCTTTTGTTATGTGAATGGGTATATTGGTGTAATGACTCATCATATGCTTTCAAAATATATGCAAGATCATTTAATTTTTTGCATTTAATCTGTCATCAATGAAAATATCTTCTCACAATGCTCACATAAAGGAGGGGATCAATGCCCACCTACACCTCAGGTGAGCACCCAATGCCGCTGGGTGATAAGACATTGCATAAGGGATTAGAAGGTTATTCTAAGGGCATAAAAAATGACTACATATTGGTTCCATTTCCAGGACCTCTTTTTGAAGTTGTTGTGAGAGATGACTACATCTTGGTTCCTTTGACATGTGATGACAAAGCGCTTGACCTTATAAAGTGTCAAAGCATGGTTTAAGAGCACGAAGGATGAGTTTTCTCAAAGATTTAGTACTGTAATTGATTTTGATGCACACAGATGGGTAGAAGAACACCTATATCATGATTTATATGAGACATTATTTTATTTTTTTCTAGCTGAATTATATGAATGGATTTTAACATATACATCCAGATCAAACTGGTACTATACATAACACATATAGACCCAAGATGATTACCAGAGGCTGCAGGATGTGAATATGACTTGGACATGTGTTGTTGATCACTAGTGGAAAAGAGTGATAAATAGTTACACCCTGGAATATGCCACTTCTAAGTATTCCTATCTAGAAGTTTCTAATTTTGAGTTCTTAAAGGAACCTAGAGGATCATTTTTGCAAGCTATCATGTTGGCTATGAAGATCTTGATCATTATGTTAAGTTTGGAGGCTTTCCCCATGGCTGTCTAAGCTTCTCTGAGCATTGGGTGAGGAAGCTAGGTTGTAGGAAGATGGAAAACATTACGATGGAAAAGGAGAGGGAAGAGAGGAAACTCAAGCATAATGAAGCACGTGAAAGGGATTTTCCTAAACAAAGCAATGTTACAGGAGTGATGGATCTATGGAGGCAAACATTGCAGGAAGGAATTGACGTTCATGTAGAGGATGTGCAACCTGAGTAGTCTGTGATACCCCATCTTGGTAAGCATGTGATAAAAACCCCTTCACCTTCTGATGAGAGTTCGTCACATGGAGAAAGGAGAGTCATTGGCACGCATCTAAACCCACCTGGTGACTGAACCCTGGTGCTTAGTTTTCCAAATCAAGAAACAAGTATTGCTAACCCAATTGGTATTGGTGGAAGTGACCGATCTACACCTAGGAGGTATAACTTCTCATTTGGGACATATATGGCTGTAAAAACAATTCTTGTGTTTGGAGGGATTTTTGGGAAAAGTGCAAGTACACAAATTTTGGGTATTGTATCTAGGAGTAGTGTGGGATACACATCTGGTAGCGGAGCCGTATCACAAACCATTGGCACACAATTCAGTGGGACATTGGGAACACTAGGTGCGACCTCTTTAGGCCTGTGACCATCTACAAGAGGAGGACCTAGTGGATTTGGTAGATCTGGAGGTAGATTTAGTGGATCAGGAGGCATAAGACCTGGTGGTGGAGGAAACAATGGAGGGAATCAAGGTTCTGGATCAGGAAGACAATGGCCTCATCCACCTCTATAAGTATTTTTTAAGATGTCTTTACATCTACCAGATTACAACGGTGTTGAGGATGCTGTAGAGCATGTGCACAAGTGTGAATTAATATGGCACGTGAAGGGGATCACTACCCCAGAGCAAAAGGAAAGTTAGTTTGCAATGATGTTACAAGGGCACACACATAGTTGGTACCGAAAGTATGACCCCCATAAGACGGTGGTAGAATACATCACATTGCAGAATGCCTTCTTAGCTGAATTTCATATCCCTAAATTTGAGAAAATAACATTAGTGATTTAAAAGAGATCTAGTAAGGAATGAAAGAGAGTGTGTGGGAATATGATGCACATTTCAAAACTCTCTTGTCAAAACTATCTTATGATATTTAACCCTCTCAACATGGTCAATGGTTTGTATGAGCATTCATAACATCGTCCAGAAGAGCGCTCTCACACAAGACATTCATAGACCCACGTGAGGCTATTAGAAGTGTAGATACCAGTGTTATCCCTTTCCTTGAGGCTTAAATTGATGAAATGGTAAAATATCTGGAGAAGCTATCTACGAACTCGACGCATGAGACTCATAGTGGTCTATGGTGCACAAATTGTGAAATAGAGGGGCACACAAAGGACAATTGTCCTCAAAGGTCGGTACGTGCCATGATGGTTGACTATGAGATTTTCCATGGGGATCATGATGCAAGTAGATGCCCACTACTGCAATGTGTGATCTGTAAGAATGCGTTTTTCTATTACAAGATATTTACCTCTACCACCCATGATATTAAAGATTGTAGGCTAATTGACCAGACACATGATGCCATTGATCTTAGCGTGTGCTAGAATAACATTTCCAATAGTTCCAAGGATGATGATCACTACAATGAAGGGCACGTAGATGGAGGAGCGTTTGGAAGAGGTTTCCATGGAGGATTTCATGGTCATATAAACCATGGAGGAAGAGGTGAGTTCCCGTAAGGAACC
Organism: Taxus chinensis; assembly: GCA_019776745.2. Classification (NCBI taxonomy): domain Eukaryota; kingdom Viridiplantae; phylum Streptophyta; class Pinopsida; order Cupressales; family Taxaceae; genus Taxus; species Taxus chinensis. Next base: position 653,569,070 of record CM034150.1, on the reverse strand, counting down.
TGTTATAACTGTGGGTCTAGAGAGGATTATAAGTGTGAGTCTCCTGATCTGTTGCATTGCTCATGGTGTGGAAAGAAACATAAGTACAAAGAGTGCTCTAAACTATTTGTGCACATGAGCCAATAACATCATAAACACAAGGGCATTGTGATGGTAATAATAAAGAAGGATGACTCATAGTGGATGCCAAGAGTGGCACGTGAGTCAAGAATAGAACCTTTACTAGTGATGACATGAGCAGAGGCCGTGTGTGCTAGGGAGATACTGAGACAAATAACGCTTGTTACAAGTGAAGAAGTGGTACATGAGAAGTATCCAGAACCTACTCATCAAAAATAGGTGTATCAAGAGACTATGGATATGATTTGAAGTCTATAAGGAGAGATCTAGTGTCTGAAGGAGCAATCAAGGAAGTCAATGAAAAGGAAGAATGTTAAGGCTCTACAGAAGGATTTGGATGAGGTTAGGGAAGTATGAAAGATGTTAAGGCAAGAGAATATCATTCCCTTTCTAGGAGAATGGTTATGGGAGAAGGTACTGTTGATGTAAAATCACAGCACCCCTGGATGCAGATCAGGTTTCTAGGTTGATCACTTTGGCATCCAATGTGATTGCATAACATTGAATCCTTTCTCCAAGTGTGGGGCTTGAAAAAATGAGAAAGGATTCTCCAGAGAAGGCTGGTTCCTATTCCTCTGTTCAGATGCACACAAAATATGCAGAGGGTTTTCTCAAAACCTAATCTAATCTGCCAAAGAGACAAGGTAAGAAGATGCATAAAATAAATCTAAGCTAATAGAGGTGATGCACCGAGGAATGAAGAACACCTATTTTTCCAATGAACACAGACCATTTGAATGTGATATAAGATCATGCACAAATGACAAAGCCTGCAGTGAAAGACCAGGAGGATGCAAAAATGAACACAGAGAGGGCTGAGAATCATCCACAGACATGCATTACTTGCTCCAAAGATTGATACAATACACTATAGAATGCCATGAGGTAGAATAGTATTACAGTTCAAATGAGAGGTTCGAACTCCACAAATTCACTTGAGGAGAAGAAGGGAGAGGCAAAACAGAAAAATGTTCGACCTTTGAAAAGAAGCTCCTCTTTACAATATATAGAAAGAATGAGAGAGGGAAAAGAGAGAGGAAAGCCAAATCTACCCCAACCACCTCCAGGTTGCATTCCATTCATCTCATTATGTCAGAAGTGGCGGATCCTGGAAAAACGGTGGGCTGTCTAACAGAAGCAGCGAACTGTCTGCTGCATTAAAGTTGTTTGTTGAAGCATTACTTCTACTTGTTATTTCACACCAGAGGCATTTCTTGATTTTATCTCTCTAAACTGAACCAAAATGCAAGATTGACCTCGGAATCATGTAGAGAATTTTACCATCTTTCCATTGATATAAAGAACGTGCCAATCTGAGCTCTGGATCGAAAGTTATGGCGATCTGACGATTTAGGGCAAAAACGGGCCAAAACGTGTTTTGAAATCTTTCCCGCGCTCTGCCACCTGGGTGACACGTGGCACGTGCTGATTGGACGAGAAATTCTCTCTCCTCTACCTTTTACGGGCTTTCCTTTTGAAATTTCCTTATGGGCCCCTTAAACTTGGACACGTGGCGCTATTTCATTGGTTCGGGTCAATGCTCGAAACCTCGCCCTTTGACTTTTGGACTATCTCCCTTGTGACACGTGTCGTGATTTGATTGGTCCATGGGTTTGCTGGCTTTTCACGCCCTTCACGTCTTTATGTCCCGTATGTCCCAAACTTTTTGGGACAAAAACCTCTGATCCACCCAAAATGGGCTTCCTCGTCCCTCATTTACCAATGACACGTGGCGCAATCTGATTGGCTCTCGGCTTTTTCGGCTATCCGCGTCCCTCGCGTCCCTGCGGCCCAGATGTCCTAGTACGAAATTTCTCTGTTTCGGCCAAACCGGCCGATTCACATCCATTTGTCCCAAATGTCCCAGTGCTTCGTGGGACAAATTCTTCCGGTTCGCCCGATCCGGCCGATTCACGTACTTTTGGCCCAAATGTCCCTTTTGCTTCCAGACTATTTGTTCTCATTTCAGCCGATCCGGCCGGTTCGCGCACTTCACGTACTTGTGTCCCGTTTGTCCCAGATGAAGACTTGGGAAAATTTTTCCTTCTTTCAGCCGATTCGGGCATTTCGTGTCCCGCGCGTACCTGTGGCCCAGATGTCCTTTAGCTTCACGGGCTGCCTGGAGGCTTTTCGGCCGATCCGCGCCTAGATGTCCCAAATGTACCGACTACTCCTAGGACTAGGACTTAGCCATTTTTCGTGATTTTTCCTGTTTCAATCTACTTGCCTGGAACTGCAAAACTCTGATGCATGTTATCGAAATTTACCCTGGGGGTGAAATTTTGACAACAGTTTTGACAACTCAGCGGGGTCACCTGCCTGCTAGGTAGAAGATCAGTGGCCTTTCAGCGATCCATTAGGCATGGAGTTATAAGCAATAACCTGAAACGAGCCTGATACTGCAACTTCTTCTCCAGCAACACTCTGAACTGTAGAAAACAACCTGAGAGTAGCAAAACCTGTGCCAAAGCACTTAGGGAAATAGAAACCTAACTACCACAGGACAATGTGCATACGCACTTAGAGGAATTAAAAAAAATCTAAACTAATATTTACAAGGGAAAACCTTTTCTTTTTTAGTAGCAATGTTTAAGATAGATTCCGTTAACCGGAATCAGAAGTTCCTCTCCATCCAATGCAGACAATTGGAAGGCATTACTATTTTTGCATCCCATGACCATGTAGGGACCACTCCAGATGGCATCAAAATTGGAATGCCTTCCTGGTTTTGCTCGATCTGCATCCCATTTCAGAACTAGGTCCCCTTCCTGGAAGGTCCTTGCTCTTGCTCTCTTATCAAACCATCTTTTTACTAAGGCCTGATCCTTTTCAATCGTCTGAACTACATGTTCTCTGATTTCTTCTAATTCCATCAATTCTGCATACCTAACCTCCATTGGTTTGAACTCAGATAACTCAAACTGCTTCATGAGCTCCAAGGCTGGCAATTCTAATGATATAGGCAATACTGCCTCCTTCCCATAGACCAACTTGTAGGGAGAATTACCTGTAGACCTCTTTGGTGTTATCCTGTCAGCCCATAACGCTGATTTTAGCCTTGTATGCCATGTTCTTCGATTTTCATCCAAAGTCCTTCTGATGATTTTTAGCAAATTCTTGTTTGTGGACTCTGCCTGTCCATTACCCTGCAGGTAATAATTTGAAGAGGTGCTCAAATAGATTCCATTCTTGACAGCCCATTCTATAATTTTTGAACCTATGAATGCTAATGCATTATCTGATATGATGGTGGTCGGCACACCGAACCTGGTTGCTATTTCTTCATAAAATTCTAGTATGTTAGACTCACTTGCCTCTTTGAGCACTATTGCTTCGGTCCACTTGGTGAAATAGTCTGTCGCTGTAAGAATCCACTTGTGGCCTTGACTCGAATTGGGACTGATGACTCCAATGAAGTCCAATCCCCATTGCATGAATGGATGATCTACTGAAATTGGACGAAGGGGCAGTGCTGCTAACCTTCCTTTCCCTGTGAAGAATGCACATTTCTTGCATTTCTTAACCCATGAGTAGCAATCATTGAATACAGTAGGCCAATAGTAACCAGCTTTCATGATTTTGAGAGCTGTTACTCGTGGGGTGAAATGGCCTCCTGCCTCCCCGTCATGGAACTCGTGTAAGATCCTCTCAACCTGACCTGTCCCAATGCATCTCAATAGAACACCGTTGATGTCTTTTTTAAACAAAACACCATCAACAAGCACATATGGAACTACTTGTAATCTGAAGTACCTTCTTTTTGCTTTGCTCATTTCTGGAGGGCACATGCCCATCTGTAGGAAATGTATCATATTCTGAGTCCAACACGGAGTGGACACATCATCATTTTCCTGTTTTTGATCATCTTGTAATAGCAGGACAGTGTCTTCTTCATCTTCTGGGTTGTCTGGTTTTTTGGAAGCGAGCTGCTCACACAAACCTTTGCCTCTTACCAGCTTGGTGATCTTGATCTCAATGTCATACTCCATGACACGGGTGATCCAACCTGCCCTTTTCTCATTCAAATCCTTGTTGAGGAGGAAATCCTTAACCCCAGCATGTGAGACCAACAACTGGACCTTGTTGTTTGAGACTAAATGCTTGAATTTCTTCAAGCTTCTGATTACTGCAAGCACATGCTTTTCAATAAAAGAGTACCTCACTTCGCAGTCATCTAGGCTCTGGCTGAAGAAGGAAATCAGTTGTTCGTCATTATCTTTGTTCTGCTGTACCAGAATGGCAGAAATAGTGTCATCACCTCCAAATGCATAGAGGATGAAATCCTTGGAAAAGTCTGGGTTGATGAGAGTGGGTGCTTGGGAGATGGCTTCTTTGATTGCTTCAAAACTCTCCTTGCCTTCTGCCGTCCACTTGAAAGCCATGCTTTTCCTTAACATTTTGGTGATGGGCTTGACAAGGGCTGCAAAATCTGGGACAAACCTCTGAACAAAGTTTATCCTTCCCAGGAAACTCTGAAGGGCTTTCTTGTGGCTTGGCAATGGTAGTGCTCTTATGGCTTCAACCCTCTCTGGATCAATTGCTAATCCTTCCTTGGAGACAATATGGCCAAGGAGCTTCCCTTCATGTGCAAGAAACATGCACTTCTTAGGATTCAAAGACACTCCGAACTTTCTACACCTCTGAAACACTTGCCTGAGGTGAAAGAAATGGTCTGCTGCATTCTTTGAGAAGACAGTAATATCATCTAGGTATATCAGCACTATCTTGTTGATCAAGCCTTTGAATGCCATATCCATAGCTCGCTGGAATGTTGCTCCAGCGTTCGACAGTCTAAATGGCATCTTCTTGTAAGCATATGTGCCCCATTTGGTTGTGAAGGCTGTCTTGAACTTGTCTTCCTCCTTTACCATAATCTGATTGAAGCCTGAGTAACCATCAAGTAGTGAAAACCTTTCTGAACCAGCTACGACCTGTAATATTTGCTCCATGGAAGGGAGTGGATAATGGTCCTTGAGAGAGGCTCTATTCAAATCTCTGAAGTCAACACACAGCCTGATCTCTCCACTCTTCTTCCTGACTGGAACTAAGTTGGCAACCCAACTAGAATGCTTGATTGGGAATATGATTCTTGACTCAATCAGCTTGTCCAATTCTTTCCTCATGAGAGGCTCCATGTGTGGATTGACTGGTCTCTATTTCTGCCTGACAGGCTTAGTATTTGGATCCAATTCGATGGTATGCTAAGCTAAGTTGGGATTGAAACCTTTCAAGTCTTCATAGCTCCAAGCAAACATGTCAGGGAATTCTTGACATAGCTGTATGAACTCACACCTTTCTTGCTCAGTTGTCATCTTTCCAATTTGCAATGGCTTGTTTTCTTCTACCAATATGGATACCGAATCTTCTCTCTTAACCTGAATGTTTGCTTTCTCCTTTCTAAACTGATCATTGGGGTTAAAAATGGACTCCAAAGTGATAAGTCCCTTGGGCAGCTTGTCAGTTCTCAGCTGTATCACTTGGTCACCATATTGCTGTTCCAACTTTTCTTGATTCTTAGCTGAGAACTCAGCTTCTTCTTGCAAGAAATGGATGATTTGCTGGTCATTCTCAAATACTTGCCAAATGACATCGTTATCCGGCACCGAAGGCCTGACAATCACGTGGATGTTTGGCTGTACCTTGTCTTGTTGAATGTTTTCTACAATGTCAAAGGCTGCCCCTACTGCTGCAAGCCTGTCAGCAGCTTGATTCTCTTTCCTAGGAATGGCTTTAATGCCGAAACCCTCAAAATCTTCCATGAGGTCCCACACCCTGTTCTTGTAGCACCTGAGTAGATCATTTTTGGCCGCATGCTTTCCCTTGACCTGATTTACAATCAATTCACTGTCCCCAAAGACTTGCAAGTTCTTTATTTTTTTCTTGATTGCCCAATGCATCCCTTACACCAAGGCTTCATATTCAGCAGTGTTATTGGAGCATGCAAATTTAAATCTAAAAGTTGAATAGTACTTTACTCCTTGAGGTGAAACAATCACGGCTCCACCTCCTGCACCTTGTCTACTCCTTGATCCATCAAAAAACAGCTGCCATACCTCATTGTCATCCTTGTGGTTTGGCTTGGTGATGCTAGGAATAGGTTGACTTTCTTCGTGTATACAATAGACTCCTACCTCAGATTCTTCTATTCCTTGATAAGGATCAAAAGCATGCACCTTGTTTGCCCATTCATCAAGAGTCAAATCTGGGATGTTTCCAACTTTAGTGTCAGTTTCATCAGTGCTTGGGTGATCTTCTTGATCAAATGCTGAGCAATTGGCATTAATCTGACTTGGAGTATAGGGCTCAATGTGGAAGTTTGCAATAGGTTCTGACCTAATTGTAGCCTTAGTTCCATACCTCATTCTGAACAGCATGTGTGACCAATCAGCAGACAAATATCCCCCAATCTTGGCAGTGAAGTCCCTTGAAAAACATAGGGCAAAGAGTGGTGGAAGGTCTATGACTGACACATCTTGTAAGACAACAACATTTGGACATGCATGCAAGGTAAGGCTCAAATTTCTAATCACTCCAACTGTTGCTATTGCTGTCCCATCCAACTACACTACTCCCTTAGATGTTATTTCATACTGGAGCCCTAACTGATCAGCTATCTGTTTAGGCATTACTGAGCTACTTGCCCCAGAGTCTATCATGTAATTGTGCACTAGCTGATTTCCAATGATTAACGAAACATAGAAAGGAGGGGGTTTCAACATCTTACCTTGTTGTCCTCCATGATTTCCCTCAGGCTGGGTAGCATTTGTAAGCACTTTGTCTTGTATCTGCTGATTCGAAGTTGGCCAGTCCTTCATGGCAGCTTGCAACAGATCTCTTTGGCCTGGGATAGCTAGGGATTCCCACATAGATATATTGACATTTGTTTTCTTCATCTGATCAATGATACTGAATGGTGATGAAGGATCTCTCTGCTGCCCCTTGGTTTGCACATTTACTCCTTGTATGTGGGCAGCAACAACTGGCATTTGAGTTGGCCTAGGGGCTGTTCTTGGCTCTCCTTGTGCATTTGAAGCGGGACTTTGCTTGCCAATCATTTGTGGAGCCATGGAAGGTTGTCGATTGGCTGGGGCTAATGGTTGTTCTTCACCCAAATTTCTCCTTTTTGACCTTGTGTTTGCTACATCACCTTGAGAAACTGCCTAGTTCATGCCACAAAAATCCTCTGCTTGCCAATTTACCAATGTGGTGTCATTTGGGGCTGATTGTTGTTTGAATGTTTCTTGTTGTTGGTTGTTTTCTTGACTGTTCTCACCCTCCACACCAGTAGTTTTTACCATTAAAGCTTGATTCAAAGCACCATTGAAGCACATGGATTGATTATGAGGCTCATTACATGGAAAACACCAATCATACTCCTGGGCAATGTTGTTTTGTGCTGGTACTAATGCCCTAGAGGCAGATATGGCATTTGGATTATAGGGCTGGAATGGTCTATTGACAGGAGGCCTTGTTTGATTCATATTTACAGCTGGATTAGGTGGCCTTTGAGGCTGATATGGCTGCCTATTAGGTTGAGCTTGAGGCTGATACGAAGGTCTAAAACCTTGAGCTTGTTGTCTTTTGAGTGTAACCAACTCATTACCTAAATTTTGCAATTGCTTCATGACCTCTTGAAGCTCATTTGGGGCACTTGGAGATGAAGTAGAAGCTTCATTTGAACTCTAATTTCTAGGAGTGGGAATAGGAGCTAAGACAGGTGCTTGACTAGCACTTGGGCTCCCTAAACTTGGATATAATGGCATTGGAGGCCTAGGAGCCAGTTTACCAGCTTGAATAAGACAGTTTTCAGCTCTAATGGCAATGCCATAAGCAGCAGGTAAGGTTGTGCCTCCCATAGATTGAATTAACATAGAAATATCAGAATTCAAAGCTTTAAGATAGTATAGAAAAGCACCTTCTGCTATTGGCCTGACTGCCACTGGAATCCGATCCCAAGACCTTTGAAATCTGAAGTTGAAATCAGTCAGCTGCTCGTTGGGGGCTCTCTTGATAGTTGTCAATTGTTCTAGTAGAGACAAATTGTCTGCCTTTTCCCCAAACTGCTCATGGAGAACTATGCATAACTGATTCCAATTTGTGATAGAACCAGCTGTAAGGCTCCTGAACCATTGCAATGCCTTCCCTTTGAATGATGATGCCAGCAATTTGACAGCCACATCCATTTCATTTATCTCATGGATTGCACAGACGTTAGCAATGTCTTTTACATGATCACCAGGAGTGGTATTATTTTCTCCAGTGAAAAATGAAATGTTCTTCAACGCTGCAATTGGAACTGGATTCTGTGCATTGAGGGCAAGTGGGTTGCTGCCAGTGAAATTGACAAAGGGATTTAGTGGTTGCGCCATTCTGATTGGTCGAAGGACTCTTGAATACTGAATGAAAGGCCGAGCAGGTGGAGGAGTTGAGAGAGTTCTGTTTGGTGGAGATGGAGACCTTTGAATCCTTCTTCCTCTTTGCCTTCTTCTTGGAGATAATTGCAGGTATTCAAACAACACTTCTTCTTCTCCAACTCTTGACCTTGTGATTCTTCTCATAAGCTCTCAGGCCTGCACTACTGAAACCAGTTGATCTTCCTTTTGGAGTCGCCAGATATGCGAATAATAGCTCTTTTCAAGCAAGAAAATTGCAGCAGATGCATATCAACTTTGCTGCAATAAAAATGAGACCTCTAGGTCCCACCCGGCGTGCCAAAACTGTTGATGCAAAATCACAGCACCCCTGGATGCAGATCAGGTTTCTAGGTTGATCACTTTGGCATCCAGTGTGATTGCATAACATTGAATCCTTTCTCCAAGTGTGGGGCTTGAAAAAATGAGAAAGGATTCTCCAGAGAAGGCTGGTTCCTATTCCTCTGTTCAGATGCACACGAAATATGCAGAGGGTTTTCTCAAAACCTAATCTAATCTGCCAAGGAGACAAGGTAAGAAGATGCATAAAATAAATCTAAGCTTATGCACCGAGGCATGAAGAACACCTATTTTGCCAATGAACATAGACCATTTGAATGTGATATAAGATCATGCACAGATGACAAAACCTGCAGTGAAAGACCAGGAGGATGCAAAAATGAACACAGAGAGGGCTGAGAATCATCCACAGACATGCATTACTTGCTCCAAAGATTGATGCAATACACTACAGAATGCCATGAGGCAAAATAGTATTACAATTCAAATGAGAGGTTCAAACTCCACAAATTCGCCTGAGGAGAAGAAGGGAGAGGCAAAACAGAAAAATGTTCGACCTTTGAAAAGAAGCTCCTCTTTACAATATATAGAAAGAATGAGAGAGGGAAAAGAGAGAGGAAAGCCAAATCTACCCCAACCACCTCCAGGTTGCATTCCATTCATCTCATTATGGCAGAAGTGGCGGATCCTGGCAAAACGGCAGGCTGTCTAACAGAAGCGGCGAACTGTCTGCTGCATTAAAGTTGTTTGTTGAAGCATTACTTCTGCTTGTTATTTCACGCCAGAGTTGTTTCTTGATTTTCTCTCTCCAAACTGAACCAAAATGCAAGATTGACCCTAGATTTGTGTAGAGAATTTTACCAACTTTCCATTGATATAGAGAACGTGCCAATCCGAGCTCTGGATCGAAAGTTATGGCGATCTGAAGATTTAGGGCAAAAATGGGCCAAAACATGTTTTGAAATCTTTCCCACGCTCTGCCACCTGGGTGACACGTGGCACGTGCTGATTGGATGAGCAATTCTCTCTCCTCTACCTTTTACGGGCTTTCCTTTTGAAATTTCTTTGTGGGCCCCTTAAACTTGGACACGTGGCGCTATTTCATTGGTTCGGGTCAATGCTCGAAACCTCACCCTTTGACTTTTGGACTATCTCCCTTGTGACACGTGTCATGATTTGATTGGTCCGTGGGTTTGCCGGCTTTTCGCGCCCTTCGTGTCTTTATGTCCCGGATGTCCCAAACTGTTTGGGACAAAAACCTCCGATCCGCTCGAAATGGGCTTCCTCGTCCCTCATTTGCCGATGACACGTGGCACAATCTGATTGGCTCTCAGATTTTTTGGCTATCTGCATCCCTCGCGTCCCTGCGGCCCAGATGTCCTAGTACGAAATATCTCTGTTTCGGCCAAACCGGCCGATTCACGTCCATTTGTCCCAAATGTCCCAGTGCTTCGTGGGACAAATTCTTCCGGTTCGCCCGATCCGGCCGATTCACGTACTTCTGGCCCAAATGTCCCTTTTGCTTCCGGACTGTTTGTTCTCATTTCGGCCGATCCAGCCGGTTCGCGTACTTCATGTACTTGTGTCCCGTTTGTCCCAGATGAAGACTTGGGAAAATTTTTCCTTCTTTCGGCCGATTCGGGCATTTCGTGTCCCGCGCGTACCTGTGGCCCAGATGTCCTTTTGCTTCATGGGCCGCCTGGAGGCTTTTCGGCCGATCCGCGCCTAGATGTCCCAAATGTCCCGACTGCTCCTAGGACTAGGACTTAGCCACTTTTTCGTGATTTTTCCTGTTTCAATCTACTTGCCTGGAACTGCAAAACTCTGATGCATGTTATCGAAATTTACCCTGGGGGGTGAAATTTCGACAACAGGTACTGCATGCTGGAAGAGAGCACGAGAGGCAATTTTTGCATGCTAACCTTCCTCCCCACTTCCTTGACTATGACAAAGAGATCACTTTAAATGTTGTTGTAGATGGATGGATTCTGAGTAGTATTCTGATCAATACGAGCACGGAAGTCACTGTTCTCACCTTGGATGCATGGCATCAGATGGGAAGGTCCACATTACAGTCATCTTTGAATGTGTTGTATATGGTGTACAAGATAAAGGAAATTCCCATTGGTGTCTTAAAGGATGCGGTTATCACTATTCAAGGGGCCAAGTTCACTAGAGACTTTGAAGTCTTGGTGCTATCTGAGGCAGATAAATTTCTGACATTTCTTAGGCGCCCCTGGTGTTACAAAAAAAATACTGACCTATGGTTTAACAAAGGGTATATAATTTTTGAGAACAAGGAGGGGTCATCATCCCCTTAACTGATGGGAAATCAATTCCCTATACTGAGCCCTTGGGAGAAGAAGTCGTTGACATGATCTATGTGCACTCGATCAGAGACCTTGAGATAATTCATCCTACAGAAGGAGTTATCTAGTTTGAAGACGCTCAGTCTATGAGTGATACAACTAGTGTGGCATGTGATAATTGGGTGCATGGTACTTATGAATTAATTGGGTGAAAATTGAGAGGATTGGTGACAAGGTTAACAAAAGTGTGCTCGGTCAAGTGCCTAGGAGGGAAGAAGACACCAAGTTACCCTGGAGGAGCTAACCCTGATGATTTCTTATGAGAAATGGAGGATCAGTGGAAAAATGATAACAAAAGAAGTATGTTTAGCTATAACCTGCTCAAGACTATAGCGTGTTTATGGGTGACCATCATGAGAACCTTCTAGAATGGTGCGAGGTGAGAACCACGTTATCTATTAGGTTTTCCATAAGCAATGCATCCACTGTCATACCAGACTACCATGGAAAAGAACCCACCTCGTGTCATATCTAAGCATGTGAGAAGGCTTGGATAGAATGCGCAGAAACTTTACCACCTTCTCTATGTATGCATAAGTTGTATTCCACCTTATAGGGATATGTGCGCACATGATACATTCACTCGGAATTTCACCATCAGATAGGAAATTAGTAGGAGTTAGCAACTAATCTCATTCAAGATTTTGAGTATCAGAGTACAAAGCCATTTGTGGATAAGGTATTACAAGTAGTCAAATGCCTTACAATGGGAGATAGTGTTATGGAATAAGATAGGATACTTGACCTATTAGGTGAACCTAGTTTGGAGACACATTTTGATGAGGATGAATTAGAAGAGACATAGATTAAGCACATGTGCATGGAAAAGGAAAAGGAACAATGGTCTATGTGATAGATGGTTAAGAAATAGAGAATTTGTATGTTAACCATTCTGAAGGTATGCACGAAGTTAGGGATAGCGATGATGAGAGAGTACGCGCCTAAAATGAACCCTTGAAGAAAAAGAAGGTTAAGATTGGTTCAGAGGCAGAACCTAAGGAAGCTATCATTGGGGATTATAGGTCAGAGAAAGAGGTTTCTAAGATCATTGACCTTTTATGTGAGTTTTAGAATCTATACCTACATAGGTACCATGAGCTCAAAGGTGTTCACCACTCCTTGGGGGAAATGAGGATCAAGTTGAAGGAAGGTGCACACACGATTTGGAAGAGACCATATCAGATGAATCCAAACTTGTGCGTACAGGTCAAGGAGGAGATAGAAAAGATGATAACATCAGGCATCATTGAGGCTATGGAGGAATCAGAATAGGTGAGTCCAATGGTCATAAACATTAATAAGGATGGAAGGATAAGGATCTATGTTGATTACATGGACTTGAATGTAGTGTGTGTGTGTGTGTCATTGACCCTTTTCCAACCCCCTTCATTGAAGAAATTATGGAAGGAGTAGCCGGGCGTGAGGTCTATTCTTTCACGGATGGGTTCTCATGGTACCACCAAGTTACAATTACAAAGGAATACTAGGAGAAGAAAATTTTCTGAACTGAACGGGGAAGTTTTGCCTACACGGTCATGCCTTTTGGGCTAAAGAATGCACCTGCTGTGTTCTCATTTATCATGGTACAAGCCTTCCAGGACTTCATCCATTAATTTCTTCTAGGTCTACATAGATGACTAGACTATGTATGGGCTAGTAAAAGACCATTGTGACAATTTGAGGATGATGTTTGAGAAATGTCGATAGTTGAGGATATCCCTCAACATTAAGAAATGTTTCTTTGGTACTCCATTTGGAACCCTGTTGGGGCATATTATATGTAAGGAAGGCTTGCTGGTGGATCCCACCAAGGTTGTAATTATTGTGGGATTGAGGGAGCCTACCAGTAAGAGTGTAGTGCATAGATTATTTGGGCATATGGGGTACTACAAAAAAAATTATTAAGGGAGATGCAAAGATCGCCGCACCCTTGGAGGAATTGCTTAAACACAAAGGTGCCTTTCATTGGGGAGAGGTGCAACAAAGGGAGTTTGATACACTTTGAAGGATATGCTTGTTATTGTGCCCATATTATGCTTCCCTTCTTGGTATAAGCCCTTCCATGTGCATGTTAATGCCTCAGGAACAACCATTTGAGTAGTACTAGCACAACCTGATGAGGGGATTGTTTATCACCCCTTGTGTTTTTCGAGTAGGAAGTTGACATCAGTAGAAAAAAATTACACAACTAATGAGTGCGAGGCACTATCAATGATCTATGCACTGCATAAGTTCAAGAATTATCTTCTCATAAAACCATTCATATTTTATATGGACCACATGACACTGAAATACTTGGTAAACAAGCCTATTCTACAAGGGCGAATATTCCGTTGGGTCCTATTATTTCAAGAATTTGAGTTTTCAGTTATGGTAAAACCAGGAAAGAGTAATTCAAGACCTGATCATCTACCAAGAATTGAATTAGGGGAGGACATGCAGAGCATTGAGGATACCCATGCCAGACATGCAACTGTTTAGGTTGCGGCGTGCGCCCTCTGACTTAGAATATATTGCAATGTTTCTTAAAATGGGTGTGGCACCAAAAGGAATGAAGGATTTGTAGAGAAAGAAATTGGCTATACACGTTGTGCCTTACATGTTGATTAGTGGAGATTTATACAAGTTAGATCGTGATGAGGTTCTGCATCGATGCATATTAGAACATGAGCATGTTACAATCATGAAGGAAGCGCATGGTGGGATTGTAGGACACTATGCAGGAAATGCAACCGTGTGGAAGATTATACTTGCAGTGCTTTGGTGGGAAAGTATCTATGAGGATTATATTGAGTTTTACAATGCCTCTGACTATTACCAGTGCCTTGGAAAACCTGGAAGGATGGATGAAATTCCCTTGTGACTGATAGCCAGCATTGAACCATTTCAAAAATGGGAAATTGACTTTGTAGGACCAATATCACCTGTCGCACAAAGGATTGGCTCGTGTTACATCATCACTTGGACTGATTACTTGACAATATGGGTAGAGGTAGTTCCTATAAAGGAGTGCACAACAACGATAAAAACTAGATTCTTATGGGAGAACATGATCAATTGGTATGGATGTCCTTTAAGCTTGACCAGTGACAAGGGTACATATTTTTTAAATGAGACAATCTAGATTTTATTGACAGATTTTATGGTGGCCCATCACAAGACCACCCCTTATCACCTACAAGTGAATGGGATGGTAGAAGCATTTAAAAAATACTAAGTCACACATTAACTAATATTTTTGACGTTGGAAGACAAGATTGGGATGATAAGGTGTCAGTCGTTCTATGGGCATATAGAACAACCTACAAAATATTGAACAAGGCCACACTGTTTCAATTGGTGTTTGGCCTGGAGGCTATTTTTCCAGTTGAATTTATGCTACCATCACTGCGTATAGTGCACATAGGAGGATTGGTTGATGAACAAGTGCTCGATGAAAGAATTGATAACTTAATGTAGCTAGATGAAAGATGATCACTTGCTAGATGGATTCAAAAGACAGAGAAGGCAAGAAAAAATGCATGAAATGATTGTCATATTAAAAACAAACAATTTTAGGTTGGGCAGATGGTTTTGTTCTATGAATCTAAATTTTTGGGCCATCCCAGGAAGTTGAAAGTCCATTGGTTGGGACCATACATCATCTCGTACAAATCCTTGATTTAGGCGCTTTCCAGTTACAAGCACTGGATGGGATGAGATTACCAGGCCATTTCAATGGGAGTAGGCTGAAGCCCTATTATAAATATGTCTTACGTTGTGTTTGTAAATAAGGCAATATTACCAGTTAGCCTAGGATTTCCCTTAATGCATTTGTTTTTCTTGTGTTTTCCTTTCTTATTGCTTATTCCTTTCTGTAGTGTTGTTTTACGCACATTGTCTGCCGGTAACCACATTACTTTCTAAGGTTGTGTATACGCAAAGGACCACACATCTGTTTTAGTGTGGGGTGGAGTAGAACAAAGAGAGAAAGAAGTTGGCAGTAGTTGTGATGACTCTAGATTGAAAGATCAAAAACACAAAAGGTAGAAGATCGCATGGGGAAACGGTGGAAAAAAATTGTTAGTGTCAAGAAGGCTTTAACAAAGACCACGTATAAAGGATAAGAAGTGCGTGAACAACATGAGGTAGGCGAGGGAAAAATTAGGTCAACATAAGAAGTGCCTTCAGTGCTATAGACGTGCTTGTAAGAGTCTTCGGTCAGTAAGGATTTTTTGCACACGAGAAGGTTGTAAAGGGTTTTTCGTGTAGGAATTTGTGTGCATGGGTAAAGGTGGTTAAGGTCAGATTTAGTGGAAAAATCTACATTTAATGATGAGTACATTGGTAGGTGACATAACATTTATTACGGGAGATAGACAAAAATCTATAAGTAAAGGGTTGGACACATCATTATTTACCTTACTATTACGAGATTGAAGAGATCTTACGAACTAGGGCATCCGCGAAGAAAAATTTGTGCGAAGGAAGAAGAGTGAAAATATGAAGTGCATGAATAGGGTGATCTGTAAACCAGATTGGAAGGAGTACATAGGCATAGGAAAGAAGGTTCAGTGGAATACGCCATCTTGTGGAAGATTTTTCCAGATTAGGGTTTTACAGTTAGGGCACAATAATAAAAGGATTCTTTCGTAGAGTTAAGCCATAGATTTGAGTAGAGTGAGGAAGGACAGTAAGGAGTTTATTATTTTAACTCAACAAGAAAATGACAGCAAAGAAGGTGATCGTTTCACCTAAGAAGGGCAAGGGCAAAGGAAAACCTACTACCACCACCAATTTCAATGAAGAATGGTATGTGGAGATGCAATACCCATATGGGGTGGTACTTGGGAAAGATTGGGTATCCCAGGTGAGAAAGATGGCCATAAATTACTATAATAATTGCAAAAGTACCACAGAGAAGGAAATGACATAAGAGCTGGTTCATCCAATGGATAAGAGGACACCAGAGGGGATGCCAATTTACAACGATGAAGTGAAAGTAAAATTGGAGAAGGCAAGGCTGCTATAACTGTTCGAGTGTCCCTATTTTGGAAATCCCAAGTGGTTATACCAATGGTTGATATCGCACGTGCATGAGGACCATTTCTAATTTGTGGGCCACATAATGCACATAAATCCCCATCTCATCTCCAAGTTTACTGGCCTTATCTGTGAAGGAGATTCATTAGATTATGACCTAGAGGATAAAGATGTTATTAAGAGGACTGTGGAGGAGTATGATTATAAAAAGGGTTCATGTTACTTCGATATCTAAGATATCCTAGACCATGTAATGATATTGGTTGCACACTTGGTATCCAAGTTGAATGGGCAAGAAAGTTGGACACAAATAAACAAGGCATGGTTGAATGTATGCCAGAAAATTTTAGAAGGGACCATCTATAACTTGACCGCCTACATTGTAGAAGAGATAATCAATGCCACACAAGAAGGAGAGAGGATAATGTTTAACAATGTTCTTCTCACCGTCATCTTCTCATAAATTGGAGTGCCTGATGGGCCAGAGAATTTTATATGGGAGTATCCAGATGAATATCCCTCCCCTGTGAAAAGGTTTGAGAAATACCATGTGATACCATGATAACCACCCACAAAGCACACCTAGAGAAATGGTACAAATAAATGCGCGACGTAATTGGGACTAAGTGGAGGATACCAGGACAGTTGTTAGCACTAGTAGATGGAGAAGCTGAGTTCACTATCTATCAACATTTCTACAGTGGCAGGTTCACTCTATTAGATGGGATCAAGAGCCCATGGTGTAAATTACCCTTCTCCTTCACCATGCAGTATTTCCAAGTAGGGGTAAATCACTTCAAGGAAACTAAAATACTAAGGTTCAACCTTAGCGAGGTAGAACAAGACCACTGAGATTTTAGAAGGAAGCTGGTATATTTAAAGAAGCACCCCTATGTGGAGAAGTATGTCTCCCATGAGGTGAGCGTGACAAAACCCTTGACACTACCAATTGTTGTAAGGGCTGTAACAAGAATATACTTGCACATTAAGCCCAAGTATGAAAATGGCGCTTACTTGGAGAATGATGTCTCCATATTAGAGGATCCTACTGGTAGGAATAATGCCATGCCAAAGAAGAGGAAAAGGGAAGAGACCCTGGAGAAAGAGATGCTAGAGAAGAAAGCACCAAGTATGTAGATATCATAATCTATGGGTGCACTGGAGTTAGGCACCAGGCCAAGCACATATGCACGTAGGAAGAATATCCCATTAAGGAGAAGGAAAAGACACCTGAGGAAGAAGTTCTAGAACAAGAAGAGTCACCTAGAAAGGAATCACCTACTGAGGGAGAGGAAGAATCCCCAACTAGGAAGAAATAGAAGGTAGTGGGGAAGGTAGAATCAGAGGATACAAAGAGATTGGAGGCCTACATGGGTGAGAGAGATGATGATGAGGATGAAGAAGTTTAGAATAATCCCATGTATGATATACATGACTCGGAGGAATAAAGAAGTGAGGGGAAGGATGGATACTGAAGAAGGCACTCAAGGAAAACGGGAGAGTGAAGAAGAAAATAGTAAGGATTAGAGGACCCCCAGCCTCACCAAGGAGCAGATAGAAGAGGCCGTAGAAAGAGAAGTAGCGAGCATAATAGAGAATTTAGTGGAGCAAGAAGTAGAGCAGAGCACAGACAAGATACTCAAAGAGATATAAAAAGAGAGTGTAGAGAAGGAGTATGGAAGCATGGGTGGAGATCCTAGCTTAGTAGTGATCTATCCAAAGGATGTGCGTACATGAGGGAAGAACGTGGTAATAGCACAAGGGTAGGGAATGGGTTATATCCATGATCCAAAAAAAATTCTACGCATTCATGCTTCCAGAGCATAGTACTGACAGACCAACTCCAGGAAATGTCTTCATTTGAGGAAGAAGGTGTATACCTGTGAACAAGGAAGCTGTTATCTTTGGAATTTAAGTCCCATGTCAATGATCCTAAGTTCAAAGTTAACCAAGGGGCACTAATGAAGGTGTTAGAGACCAAAGGTATAAACCCCGTGGTGAATGCTCAGCAGTTTTTTGATGAGCAAGTCTGTAATGTGCTCAATAAGGTTTCAGTCAATGTTGAGGCAATACTCTTTGGGAGGAATGACAAGGTGAGATTCCTAGAGGGGGAATTGGAAAAGAAGAAGGAAGAGCTCATTGAAAAGAGCAAGGATCTGAAGCAAGAGGAAATAATCAATGCATAGTTAAGGCATAAGCTGAAAGAGGAAAAGGTAAGGGTGTGTGAGGTATATAAAAAAGTAGAAATGATTACAAATTCTATTGTCTTAAAGCATCCAGAACTACCACCGCCAAAGTAGAATTATGAGTCAAACTTGCAATGCTTGGAAGACCTAACTCACATCCTCACCATGGAGAGATAACCTCTCACTTTGGAATCAATATAAGAAGTGTTAGCACACCAGGATAAAGAGGAAAAGATGAAGGTTGTGGAGATTGTCTCTCAGTACACTAGGTTCTTTTCCAATGTAAAGGTTGCCGCATAGATAGCCGAAGTTGCTTATGAAAATTGCGCGGACAGAGATAGAGTGGAAATAATTTTAGTTACTACACATGAGGCAGACCTTAACAAGTTTTAGGAGAAGAATAATGGAAATAGGGAAGATCGGGATAAGATCTTAGTCAAGGTAGAGAAGAATTTAGAAGCCATCGAGACCCTGAGAGGCTCGATCAAAAACCAGTTGAAAGAATTATATCCTCAGATAACCCATAGGATGGATGCGTTGGATGACCTCAGCAAGAAATTGGAAAAAAATGTTGATACTTTGAATGCTAAGAGTGATGAAATAGGATTTGAATAGGTGAGAACCTTAGTTAGTTACCTCTGTCAATAGGTGTAGGGCAAGGTGGATGCCTAGAAGAAGATTGAGGCATATGTAAGGAAGGATTTCCCACTTATTATTCAATAATAAATAAATTCTTATTCATTCCTTCATTCTTCATTATTCATTCTTTAGTCCCACCACTCTTTATTATTTGGAGAGGATGTTTCTGAGGATGGAGAACAAAATTAGTGTGGGGTGATGTTGGGCCTTAGAATATTGACTAATTCCCAAAGAGCAGGTGCATGTGTGGGACCAATGAAGAAGATGGGCGTGTAGGAAAAAGCATGCAGGAAAAGGGTTTTAGAAGGGTTTAATAGAAACCATGGTGCACGCATAAGGCAGAGCAAAGGATTTCAGGATTTAGTCATATTCAGATTTCTAAGAGGCACTTGAGGAAAAATGTGACCTGACAAGGCATGCTGAGTGGATAAGGTGAAAACCTAGTGACTTGGTGGTCAAGGAAAAAATATTCCACACATGGAACATTCCTAAAGACATCATTGTAGAAAGTGGGGAGATTGGATCAGAAGAAGCATGCTCCATTGGATGACTACTTTGACACTTGGCAATGGATTTGCTACTTCAGGAAGGCATGTCCATGGGTGTTAAACCTATTTATGGAGATTCTCGGGTAGAAGAAAAGGAGAAATAGGAGAGAGGAACATCCTGGAGAGAGCATCATCGAGGGAGCCAGAGGAGAAGAGGTCCACGGTGTGATTAACCATAACATAGTAGGTGAAGCTCTGTAGAAATGAGTAGAAGATTCTAGGGGTTGGGGTTCTCATTAGAGGAATATAGGAATGCTAGCATATCTAGGGGAATGGGTCTGCTAAATTTTTGTAATAGGCAAGAAAAACTAGAACTTCTGATGCATGAGTCATGATATATTGGTTTGATATGACCCTTTTGGATGTAATGTGGTTACTGAAGTATGATCAACATGAATATATGGTTATGTTCTAAATATATTGTTCATGGGTGTAAACCCTAGTGCCTTTTATTTATGTTATGGATCAGATCTACTACATGTATGGTGTTTCTTTTGTTATGTGAATGGGTATATTGGTGTAATGACTCATCCTATGCTTTCAAAATATATGCATGATCATTTAATTTTATGCACTTAATCTGTCATGAATGACAATATTTTCTCACAATGCTCACATAAAGGAGGGGATCAATGCCCACATGCAACTCGGGTGAGCGCCCATCGCCACTAGGTGATAGGACATCACACAAGAGACTAGAAGGTTACTCTAAGGGAATAAAAATGACTACACCCTTTTTCAACTAAGTCTTAAATATTCCCATTAATTCTCGTTTGTTATGAATTCATAATGAGTCAGACAAGGGCCACTAGGTATTTAATGCATTATTTAATTTTTTGAACACTAAGTGATTTCATGGAATTTTTTAATTTATTGGCTATCAACATAAGATATATGTGTGTGTGTGTGTGTGTGTGTGTGTGTGTGTGTGTGTGTGTGTGTGTGTATGTATGTATGTCATTGTTTACCAACATGGATGGTGAGTTGTCAATAATGGAGATCAAATTTCACTTCGTGATATCCGTTTTTGGCTTTTAATCTTGCATCTTGATATTCTTGATTTTCCTATTTTGAAAATAATTAGTTGAATGTGGTAGTAATCAAAGATGACATTTTGGAAGTGATTTCAGTTTTCTAGTAAGTTGATTAATGGAATGTATTTGTCCACCTAGTTTTTTTATTTCGAATGTATTGTTTACATATCGAATATGGATATTAGAATTAATTAGGTTGGAATTTCGTAATTAAAATAATCTATCCTAAATTTAGAATTCCCATTTCTATGGTTGAGTACCTTATGATATGATATGTTTGGCTAATCTCAAATGACATTCGAAAGGTGGTATAAGGTAATTGGAAAGTTAGCATATTCAATGATTTTCATTTGGACCATAATATAGACCTCTATATCGAAACACCAATTTTCAAGGTAGTAAATTGGAGGATGCATAGTGGTGAAGCTGGTGGTGGTGAGTAAATGAGCATTAAATGATCTTGTATAGGCATTGAAGTGTGGGATGTTTTTGGTTTTGGGTCATTTGTTTAGTTTTCCATGTTGAGAAGTGATTCAAGCATGTGTATTTCTGGTTCTAGGTGAGTAAAAATTATTGGTTGTGATCTCAAATCTTTGGAATAAGAACATACATGGTAGTGTTCAATAGGTATGAACTGTATTTTGAAAATTTTGTTTCTTTCTTAAGTTGGTCTATATGCATGCAAATTTGAAACAATAGTTCTTGCCCGGTTTGTATTTGATATTTTCCTGTGGAGTTTTAAGCTAGCCTGAGTAGTTACTCTTCATATCAATTTTCCATCTATCCAATAATTTTTATATATAGTGCAATATATATCATTTGCATGCCACAAAAGTTGATTTCTTCAAATTTTCATTCGATTTTCAAAGCATGTAGTCATTTTTTGGGGCTATTACTGTTTATGATAGTTTAAATGTGCTTGTTTTAAAAGTCTAGTTTTTTATGAAGAAAACACTCGAGTTGGGTATCGATATTATGGAAGATTGTCAAACAAAAATTATATGCATTGTATTTTCTTTCTGGATTGAAATAGAGATGCATGTTTTGATGAAAATCGAATAATATTTCAGTTGTTTAAGGAATTTCATTTTTTATTGAATAGTTTCATGGAATATTGAATTTATTTAGCATTTATGGTTTTCAGTTTGGCTATTCGATAAACTCTCCGAGCTTCTATAGTTCATGAATTTGGCAAGATTTACCTAATTCGTTGTTTTTAGGAAATAATAAGAAGTTTTGGGTTTTTAACTTCTGATAGTTAAATTCCTTCATTCGATCTTTTAAGGCCATAATAAGTTGAGATAAAATGGAATAATTTTGGACAATATATTTTCTGTGCATGTACATTATGAAGGAATTTCTTGTTCAGAATCTTCATTTTTAAAAGCTCGAAACTAGACAATCATTTGATTTTTTTTGAAAAGAAAAACAGTATCCTGGAGATGGTTTTTCCTGACTATTTTAAATGATTATGTGGAGATGGAAAATAAGGGTTTGAAGTAAACTGTTTTGAAGAAGTATATGTATGTTTTCCTTCATTTTTCATAACTAAGTGTTCTCATATGGATAAATGTCACTTGTTACTTTATTGGTACCGAGATAACTCTATTTTTGGGAAGTTAATGTTTCTTCATGCTAAATGATCGGTAATTATCTCTCCTTTTCAATATTGAAATCATGTCTGGATAGGATGGTTGGGGTCTAAAATATTTGTCTCATCACTCATCGGAGCATAATGGTTTGTAAGGTCAATCACATTGGAAAAGAGGCTCACCTAGGGGTGGATGAAGGGGAGATAGTACACTTCGAGAGAGGAGACCTTTATTAGACATGGCCCCACCCATGTTTTTGTACATTTCTATGCAAATGAACCCTTCCTTCATGAAGTTTTACAAGTTATTGAATCATATCCTCATACCCAACCTTCCTGTAGTATCAATAACCCTCCTTTGTATAATGTTGAACATGCACATGCTAATTATAACCCGTCTTCCTAAAACATGTTTTCTCAATTTGCCCCATCTCATATACCTCCTTGCAATGTCTTACCTGTCACCACCTCACCGCTATTACCTGGGAAAAACCAATTTGTGCATTCACATGACTCACCACTACCCTCTAATCGTGTTAGGTCCTCTTCCTCAGTCCCTAAGGTGACAAATGCAGTAAAGAGAACTAAGTTTAAGGTGGAGGAAGATTCTCGGATTATTACACACATTATTCTTCCGGTTGAGCCATATGAATATGTTGAAATGACCATAGAAGTAGGAACACCATTGACAAACTTGACTGGAGAGGATTGATCATGATACATTAGATTGAAGAACTTGATAAACATATTAATCATTTGTAGATACTTTATATTTTTGGATTATGATTGGTAAACTTATGATTACATCTTATTATATCTATATGCATATGATTGGATGGCTTCTTGAGTTTAACTGTTGTTTGATAATGATGGTGTGTTTGTTTTAAAAAGGAATGGAATGCTTTAATGTTGTGTTTAACATTTATTTAATGTATTGAGTATTCAGTGGGACCCTGTTTTAATGATGCATTCCTCATTTAAATGTCTAAATGTCATATGTTTTAAAGTTACATGAGTCCATTGATTATAATCAATACATGATTATAAAGTGTCACCTAAGACATAACTAATTACTTATTATAAAGTTATAACTTATTTCCTTGAAAATTATTCTCATGTATTGCAGCTATTTTGAAGATTATTTCATTCTGAAATTATTTCTATGCAATGTTTTTCTGAGGCAAGTGATCTTATAGGGGTTGTGATGACATTGTTTTGAGGTTTGAGTATGAAAATTGAATGCAACAAGGATATCCAAATTTAATATCATTTTTCTGATTATCTAATTTATTATTCTACATTTTATCTAAAGTGATTACATATCTTTATCTATCATATCCAAAGTAGGCCTTGATGATATATTCATTTCGATCTCGAAATAAATGCAAATTTTGTAGCCATGTTGGCCTTGATTTGAATAATGACATTGTTAAGACGATTTTTAGCTATCATTGTACTCTTTCATCAATGCAAAATCTATTTCTCTTCATTATATTTATTTTCACTTTCATCTTATCTTTCGTGTAACTATGTTTATATGTTAATATCGTTTATGTTATTTCTTTTGTTTGTTGTTATGTTTTATCTTCAAGATCATAATATCATTTTAAAAAATAAATTGCAAGGAAGAGATTATAAATATATCACTTAAGATTTTCACCTTTTCAAGAGTTTACCTAATTAATAGGTTTCACTCTGTCGGATAAAGGTTGATAACATTTTCATATGGAAAATAGGTCTAATTTATAAGTGATTATCTTACATATAAAGTCATAAAGCTTACGCAAAATCTCTTCATCAATCGAATTTATTTTTATGTGGTCTTGTTGTGTCTTATTGGTGTTTTTATTAGTTATTTTGTTAGAGCATGTATATCCTATTTGTTGTCAAGAAATAGAAACTTCCCAGATCTCAGGTTGACTCATTGTTGAACCTATCTTAAACTACCCACACTTAATCCAATTCCTAAGTATAATTATGATCAAATTGATCTGATTCCATATTGACCTTTTGCATTAGGTGAAAGGGTTGATTAGTTGTGTTGGTTTAATTTTCATCAAAAACAAATTTGGCGACTCTGCTGGGGATCATTTCTATTTAATATTTCTAAGTGGATTTCTTCTAACTATCCACTTTCTCTTCTTTCTAAATTCTGTCGCAGAGTATATTTACTCTAACTATCTACTCTTTGATCTCTTTAAATGACCATTAGAGGTTTTACACCCCTTGATCAAGTTGGTTTACTCATTGGGAGTAATCAATTAGATATCAATTTTGATATTTGAACTTTTTTTTGGGATTCCGTAGCCACTGTTGCATAGTTCGCACAAGCTAGTGAGGTTCTTAATGATGAAGAGGATATAGCCCTTGATATTTAAAGAATCACAAGGTCTAGTATTCAAACCCAACGTGACATTGTAAAGAGAAATAAACAAGGACAAAAGGGAAGCAACTTTAAAATTTGAAAAGAGGTATAATGTTTTACCTTTGGATATTGTGAATGATAAGAAGCTTATTAGACATTTCGGTTAGACAAACCTTAACTTGTGTTGTCTTATTCTAATTTATTTAAGAATGGCCGACGAAGGTGAGAGAGAATGGATACAAAATGGAGAAGAAAGAGAAAGGGTACCTAGTCCTAATCGTAACCGAAACATGATCCATAGTTTTGAACATAATAGGGACAATGTTACTGATAATGAAGCATCATATCATGAAGAGGATAACATCAATCCTTGGCTTAAAAGAAATCCAATTGATATTGGGAGAAACCCTCCCAAACTACCATCCTTAAAGGGCATGCAATTACCTAAGTTTTCTAGTTAATATGGCTCATCGTGGGAAGATCACCTTGACTCTTTCAAATTGATATATGCAGCCATAGGGGTAACAAATGAGAGGGATTCTTTAAGACTCTTCTCACAAACAATTGAAGGTAGAGCCTATAAATCCTTTATTAATTTTCCTTCAAAATTTCTTACTAGGATGGTCAGAGATTAGAAGACTAGATTAGAAGACTATGGTTTGGAAAAGATAAGGATGAGTTTGAACTTGTGAATGAGATTTCTGACATGACTATGGATCCTTGGTAAGACTATTTATCCATTTTACTATTTGTTTCACTAAGAGTATGACAAAAATATACCTTCTAAAGTAAGACATCTCAAAGAATATAGCAAGGCTATATTATTGTAATGCTTTACCATCAAAATATAGGATCATGTTAGAGGATAAAGAGATATATGATTTTGAGGATATTCTTACATTTTGTTTGTGGTATGAAAATAAGTTGAAGAAAATTGGTTTTAAAGATAGATCATCAACTAACTCTTCTGCTGAAAACATAGAAATTTTGAATGCTATTCAAAATTTGGGTAATGAGTTGGTCATCGTTAAAAGACAATTAAATGATCAATTGACCATCATCCTTGAAACAACACACTACAGGTTCAGTAAGGTAAAGAATGAACCTGGGAAAGTCAAAATTGAACCTAAAGAGATGTATTGTGGAGTTTTTGAACTAGACCATGACCATGATATGTGTAAAGTTGCTGAGAAAGTTAGAAAGTTTATTAAAGGTAAGAATATTTCAAAATGTGTAGTTTTGTTGATTCTTATGTAAATGCAATCCAAACTAGATCAAAGGATTATGCTAAAAATGATGGTCAAAAGGGGAAAATGGTTGATGATTCTAAGGGAAGACAAAAATTTGATCACCTTGATAAAATGAAATTCACATGATAAGCCAACTAACCCTATTTCAAATGATGTTCCATCTGGTTTGAACAATGCTCAATATCAACCCTATAAGGGTAAAACATTTACAAAATCTTCTATATTTCCTTCTAGGTATGATATTTTGGCTGACATATGAAAAACTCTAAGAGTAATTTGAATATGTTTGAGAATCTTTGGTTTACCTGGTCAATTTGAAAAATTGGAAGCTACTCATAAAAACATATTTGAAACCTAAACCATTAGTGGTTGTCCAAGAAGATGAATATGATAGTGAGTCAAATAACAATGAATACCAGATGATGAATCACTCTAATTCTACACCTGATTATATTCCACCTTTCTATGTGATAGTTAAAATATCAAAATAAAATCATTCATAATATGTATCTTAGATACATGTGTATCAAAGAACATCATGCCTAAGTCTATTAAAATCAATTGGGTATCTTGTTATGAACATGATAATAGAAATCTAACTGGTTTTGATTCTCGTCAAACTAGATGTTGTGGTAAATTCAAGGACATAGTTATTAAGATAGTCACAAGATGAAAGAGTGAGATTTATTGGAAATGTGCATATTTTATACATACCTACTAACTATGCTATGTTGCTTGGAAGAGATTGGTCACAAGATACATGTGCTTTTGTTGGGAAAGATCTTACTTGGGCACTAGTTGGAAATGCCAGAGCATTCATTCACAAAGAAGAATTGTCTGGGACACCAATTGAAGGGATATCATCATCAATTTATTTTGTATAAACTAGTATGGGAACATATGGTTTAAATACTTTAGATATCATGCTTTTGATGATGAAGATTATCAACATGCTAGATCATTATCCTCTAATGATATTTGGAAAATTTGTTTTGATGGAACATGTTCACAATTTGGAAATGGTGTTGGTGTGGTCACAAAATCACCATACAAGAATATAATCCAATTATGCCTTTCAACTGTCATTTGAAGTGACAAATAACAAAAATCAATTTGAAGCCTTGTGTTTAGGCTTACAACAAGCTTTAAATTTGAACATAAAAAGTTAACAATTTTTAGATATTTTGAGTTGGTTATTAGACAAGTGAATAAAATATACAAGACCAATCAGATTCGTCTTCATCATTACACTTAAAAGGTTTGGTATTTTATCGAACAATTTGAAGCGTTTAACATTAATCACATTTTTTGGGAATTTAATTCCAGGACTGATAAACTGGTTGTTTTTTACTTCTAATCCCAATTTTGTTGATCAGATTGATTGCATTTTTAAGGAGGTACACAAACCTATGATGTTTTATTTGGAAACTAACTGATTTGTTTTCTCTTGTGATGAGAATATTGACACATTTTTGAAGGCAAAATATTTTGACTCAGATGATTATGTGCTAAATTGTGGTGATTACTTATAGCTTTCTAGTAATAAATTACCTGCCTGGTTTGGCTAGATTGGAATCCATGTTCTACCCTCATGATCAACTGAAAATTTCTTCCTTTGTCGAACCTTCTAGAAGAATCATAAGTGAGATCATTTTGTTAACCTAGGTACAAAAGAAGAGCCAAAGTATGTTTATCTTAGTGCTTTCTTGACTCCTAAGAAAAAATAGGATTTCATAAAATTGATGAAAGAATTCATGGATGTTTTAGCATGGTCATAAAAATATTTGGATGGTTATGATACTAGGATCATAAAACATGACATTCCCATTAAACTTGAAATCAAACCTATTCGTCAAAAACCTAGAAGAGTAAGCCTCTTATTCGAAGACACCATCAATAAGGATCTTGAGAAAATGCTTGAAGGTGGTTTCATTTACCCTGTAAAATATTATGAATGCATTGCTAATTTAGTGCCAATACGTAAGAAAAAATGGAGACATGCATCTCTGTGTTGACTTTAGATACCTAAATTACGTGAGCCTTAAGGATAACTTCCCTTTTCCAAAAATTGGCCAAATATTACAGTAGGTCACTGTTATCCATATTCTTCACCTGCTACAAAATGGACAACAAAATAGGTTAAGGAATTCACAGTTGATCAGTCAAGAAGTGCCTTATAATTCTTTAGTCAGAAATTGGTCTTAACTCACAATGAGCTGGCAAGCCATGGGAAAGGTTTGGAGCCATATATTCTTGTCACGCATTAACCACATGTCAACTACTTATTATTGTCACATGACAACCACTACTTATTGATGCACGACAACCTTCTTGCTGACACGCGTCAACCATTTCCCATTCACGTGTCAATGGACCATCCCCTGTCATGCGTCAACCTGCTTAATGCACGAAAACCATTTTCTAGTCATGTGTCAACTTCCCTTTGCTGACGTGCATCAGACATCTCCCCCTTGTCGTGCATCAGCCTCATGTCTTCTTGTCATGCATCACCACCATCTTGTTGATGCACTTTCAACCACCTTTATTCTGTTACACATCAACCTTCCCTCACTGTCGTGTGACAACATTTCTTCTTTTCATGTGTTATCTCAGTACCTGTTCGGTGGCAAATCCTCTCATTCTTGTCGGGTGTCATCAAGGAATGTCATCTATGGACTGGGTATTAATTGCATTATATAAGGTAGCTCAACAACCAGTTTAATGAGTTATGACACCAATGTTATCCATGCAAGAAAATTACCATTAGAAAGCAAACCGATATGGTCGCCCATACCTCTGTATAAGAAATTAATGCATCCTACCATTTGGTGACCCAAACTTCCTATATACTGTAAAATCCACCTCATTTTGCGGGGTGATTTTGGTGAGAGCAAACGAACTCTGTCAAAATTGTTCTAGAGATTTTGTGAGCTAAAGGCCTTGAATTTGAGCTTATTATAAAGGATTTTTCCTTGTACTTATGTTATAATGGATTATGTGTGTTTCTGAGCAATAAAATTCATGTTTTGTGGCCATTTTCACCCTGGCTTATATGAAATTACATCTTTTGCCTTCCATTATATTTGCAATTATATTGTGCATATATCTATCTCTTTGTAGGGTCTGTAGTTTGTTGTGCCTTATGAATATAGGGAATTGAATATTATCTTATACTGTGGCACTTCTACCATCTCTCTCCTATTTTGTTTTATCTCTATGTTTCACTCACTTGGATTGTCTCACCATTTCTTGGTGCATCAAATTCACTTAGAGTAGTTTTATTTTATGCATCTGTGTATCCCTGTCTCCTTGGAAAGCATTAGGATAGGATTAGTTTAGCCTGCCATTCTCTACACTTTGGTGAAGTTGGCAATAGGTTAGGTAGAGGAATTCGGCCTTCTTCGGAGGACCATATCAAGTTCGCAAGTCCCACATCTTGAGAGATGGTCCCATGTTATAAAATTACACTGAATGCAACATTTATAACTTGGTCATTCAGGGGGTGTTGTAATTTTGCATTAATAGTCGTTGGATTAGAAATGATGTCTCTCTTAGATGGATTTTCAGGTTACAATCAAATTTTTGTAAATCCAAAAGATAGACATAAAACTACTTTTACTACATGAAAAGGTAACTTTTCTTTCAATCCTATGCCTTTTGGCTTAATAAATGCAGATGCCACATTTCAAAGAGTAATGCATGTAGCTTTTGATGACTTGCTTGGAGTACTAATTAAAGTTTATTTAGATGATCTAATTGTGTACTCTAGGAAAAGGAAAACATACATGTGGACCACATGCGATAATTTTTCATTTGTTGTCGCAAATATAGTATTTCTATAAATCCAAAAACGTATGTCTTTAGTGTTTCTGAAGGTAAACTATTGGGTCATATTATTACACAAACTAGTATTTCTATTGACCCAGAAAGAGTAAAATATATTGAAGAATTACAACCTCCAAAGAATGAGTTTGGTTTACATTATTTTTTTAGAAAAATAAATTTTGTGTGTAAATTTATATCTACTTTTTCTAATAAAGCTGCTTCATTGTAGATTTTGCTTTAAAATAATCATGGATTCTCATGGAACTCTCATGTTGATTCTGTTTTTTCTGATGTTAAGAACACCATTTCTTCTACACATGCCCTGGCTAGACCTGACTTATCAAAGCCTTTTGTCTTATATTAAAATGCAACTGACAAAGCTATGGGTTCTGTCATAACTCAATATTTTGAGGAAAACAATGAGAAACCCATTTCCTATTTCAGTCAAAATCTAGAATATGCTGAAGGTATCCTTTGATTGAAAAATTTATTTTACATTAGTTTCAGTCTTAGGAAAATATAAGTATTTGCTGATGGGAAATAATATTATCTTTCATTCTAATGTCCTTGTCTTAGCCTATTTGCTTAAGTAGCCAATGATTGACGAAAGGTTAACTAAGTGGATTTTCAAAATCCAACAATTTGATTTGAATTTGGAACCATGAAAAACCATCAAAGGAAACAAACTTGCTAAACATCTAGCTGAAAATGTTGAATCCAACATTATTGTGGTCATCTTAGTAGTTGATGATATCTTACATATTGTTTCTCATTTCCAAACTATGACAGTAATGAGTTATCAACTAAATTCAATATAGGTTTCATCATGCATGAATGGGATTTTTATTTTTCTCAAAATTATGGGTATCATGATCTTGTTTATTACTACAAAAACCAATCATGTCCTAAAAACTTAGACAAAAGACAACGGAGAGCACTTTGTTCCAAGCTCTTAAAATTATTCTTATAGAAAATTTGTTATTTTCAAAAACCATGATGACATTATTTTAAGATGTTTAACACATGACCAAACTGAATGTTTGTTAAAGAACTTCCCTGAAGGTGTTTGTGGTGGAAATTTTTCCGCTAAAACAACTACAAATAAAATATTGCATGCGGGTTATTATTGGCCTACTTTATTCAAATATGCATACAAATGGGTAAGGTATTATGCCCCTTGTCAAATATTTTCTTGTCATGAATGTTTACCAGTAATTCCTTTGAATCCAGTTATCCTAGAAAGACCATTTTCAAAGTGGGGAATTGATTTCATTTCTAAGATTCATCCACCTTCTGCTAGTCATAGACAAATCTTAACAACAACTGATTACTTTACTAAATGGGCTAAAGCAATTGTTTTAAAAAGTTTTTTTGCTATCAAAGTTGTTAAGTTTTTTGAAAATTAAATTTTCTCATGTTTTAGAGTACCTCAAGAAATCATATCTAATAATGGTCCACAATTTATTTTTGAGGAATAATTAGACTTTTGTAGTAAGTACTCCATAATCTCAAGTCATGCTTCAAAATATTACACACAGGGTAATGGACAAGCTGAATCTACTAATAAAAGGTTGGTTAACATCATTAAAAATCTGGTCAATGAAAACCAAAGAAATTGACATCTCAAAATATTTGAAGCATTATAGGCTGATAGGACCACTGTCAAGTCAGGTACCATATTTTCACCTTTCATGCTTGTTTATGGCTTCGAAGATACTATGCCTATTGAGTTACAAATATCTTCTTCTCTCCTACTCGTACTTCTTTAAACTTTGGCAATGATGACTTACATGATTTACAACCGCGTTTAGATGAATTTTTGGCTTTAGATCAAATGAGATTCACTAATTTGCAGAAGTCAGAAAAGGGTAAGGAGAAATTCCAAATATTGTTTCACAAAAATGTTACAACAAAAAACTTTCAAGTTGGGGATTTAGTTTTGTGTTTGGATGAAGAAAGAGCTAATCTTGGAAAGCATCAAAAGTTTGATTCATTATGGTTAGGTCCTTATCAAGTTGCCTCAGTTTTGGGAAATAACACTTTTCATTTAAGAGATATCAATGGTGATTGGCTGCGCTTTACAGTTAATGGCCAACATTTGAAACATTATTATAATTAAGTTTCTTTAGTCGAGATTTTTGTATATATATTTTTTGTTTTCATTTTTTTGGTTTTCTCTTTCCTTTCTAGTTTGTTTCTTTGTTTTTTCTTGTCTTGGTAAGTTGTTATGATCTTAGAAAGTCCAATATGATCCATTCTTGCAATATCTTAGATCAAATATGAGTGCTCATCAAACTACTCAGATGATAAGATTTTTTTTTTTAAATCTTTCAGATAAGATGATTTATAGAATACATCGATTAGATTTTCATGAATGATATTATTTTGATATATTTGATGTAAAGAAGTCATATTTGATTTTCAAAACCATGAAGGCTAACTCTGTATTTAATATTATCCACCCCTCATTACCAATCTCTTGTATTTCCTTCTTTACTCATGATTAGTAGAAAATTTCATCTCTTTTTAATTTAAATTAACTGTGGGATCCATACAGATTGAATCAAGAAACAATGAGGTTGCATTTTACTCTTGAGCTTGTTAAAATTTAATCATTTATAGATGCAACCTAGTATCTTATCACAAGAAACTAGCCACCATGGTTTCAAGTGTTATTGATGAAATTTTAACACCCCCATTTTTTCAGATAAGAATTAAATATTCCCATTACTTCTCGTTTGCTACGCATTCATAATGATTTAGGAAGGGACCACTAGGTATTTAATGCATTATTTAATTTTTCTAACACTAAGTGGTTTTGTGGCATTCTTTAATTTGTCAGTTATCATCATAAGATTGTTATATATATATATATATATCATATATATATATATATATATATATATATATATATATATATATATATATATATGTCATTGTTTACCAACATGGATGGTGAGTTGTCAATAATGGATATCAAATTTTACTTCATGATATCTTTGTTTGGATTTCAAGCTTGTATCTTGATGTTCTTGATTTTCCCATTTTGGAAATAATTCCAGTCAAATGTGGCAGTAATCAAAGATGATATTTTGAAAGTGGTTTCAGTTTGTTGTAAGTTGATTAATGGATGGTTATCTCTCTTCACTAGTTTTTTCATTTCGAATGTATTGTTTACATATCAAATGTGGATATCATAAGTAATTAGGTTAGGATTTTACAATTAAAATACTCTATCCTAACTTTAGACTTTCCTATTTATATGGTTAAGCACCTTATGATATGATATGTTTGGACTAAGCTTAAGTGGCATTCGAAAGGCAGTATAAGGTAATCGGCAAGTTAGTATATTGAATTATTTTCATTTGGACCATAGTATAGACCTCCATTTCAAAACATCAATTTTTGAGGTAGTGAGTGTGTAGATGTGTAGTGGTGAAGCTGGTGGTGGTGAGTTAATGGGCATTGAACTATGGGACATGGGTTTTGGTTTTTTGAGTCATTTGTGTAGTTTATCCACATTGAGAAGTGATTCGAGTGCATGTGTATTTTTGGTTCTGAGCAAGTAAATATTGTTGTTTGTGAGCTCGAATATTTAGTATAATAAAATATGTGGTAGTATTCAATAGGTATGAATTGTATTTTGACAGTTGTGTTTCTTGCTTAAGTTGGTCTGTGTGCATGCAAAGTTGACATGATAGTTATTTCCCAATTTGTATTTGATTTTTTGGCTGTGGAGATTTTAAGATAGCCCAAGTAGTTATCCTTCATACCCATTTACCATATTTCAAAGAATATTTACATAAAGTGAAACTATATATCATTTGCATGTCATAAAGATGATTTGTTGAAATTCTTATTCATTTTTTGAAGCATGCAAGTCATTTTTGTTTGGGCTATTTCCATTTAATGGATAGTTGAAATGTGCTTCGTTTTAAAAGTCCAGTTGTTTATTATGAATACAGTTGAGTTGGGTATTGACTATTGTGGAAGCTTGTCAAATAAAAATTTTGTGCCATGTATTTTCCTTTCTGGGTTGAAACAGAGATGCATGTATTGATGAAAACTAAATAATATTTTAGTTGTTTAAGGAATTTCATTTTTTATTGAATGGTTTCATGGAATATTGAAGTTTTGTAGCATTTATGGTTTTTGGTTTAGCTATTTGATATGATCTTTGAGCTTATATAGTCTGCGATGAAAATAAATAGTGTCTATTCATGTATTTGGGAGGATATACCTAGTTCGTTGTTTTTATAGGAAAAATTAAGAGGTATTTGGGTTTTTAACTTCTGATAGTTATATTCCTACATTCATATTTTAAGGCCAGTAATAAGTTGAGACTAGGATGGAATAATTTTGGACAAGTTGGTTATTTTCTATGCATGCACATTCTGAAGGAATATCTTGTTTCAAATATTCATATTTTAAAGATCAAAATCAAACAATCATTTGATTTTGTTTTAAAAGAAACAATAGTATACTACTAGAAGATTATTTCTTGACTGTTTAAAATGATTATGTAGAAGTGGAAAATCAGAGGCCTGAAGTAATTTTTTTGAATAAGTACATGCATGTTTTATTTCATTTCAGAACTAAATGTTCTCAATATGGATGACAACCACCTGTTACTTTGATTAGTATTGAGATGACTCTATTTTGGAAAATTAATGTTTCTTCATGCTAAATGATTGGTAATTATCTCTCCTTTTCAGTATTGCAATAATGTTTGGATGGGATGGTTGGGGAGGTTCTATAAGATATGGGTCTCATCACTCATGGGGGCAATAATAGTTTTTGAGGTCAGTCATAGTGGCAAAGAGGCTCACCTAGGGGTGGCTAAAGGGGAGCTAGTACACTTCAAGGTAGGAGCCCTTTCACGAGACATGGTCTTACCTGAGTTTCAGTACATTTTGATGCAAATGAACCTTGTCTCCAAGAATTCTTGCAAGTCATCAAATCGTATCCCCATAATCAACCTTCCCATTGTATCAATAATCTTCCTTTGCATAATGTTGAACATGCTCATGTTGATCATAATACTTCCTCCTCAAACTAGTCTACTCAATCTACCCCATCCCATTTACCTCCTCGCAATGTATTACCTGTCACTACCTCACCACTATTACTTGGGTAGAATCAAGTTGTGCATTCACATGACTCACCACTACCCTCTAAGTGTGCTAGGTCCTCTTTTGCAGTACCTAAGGTGACATGTGCAGTAAACAGAGTTAAGTTGGAGGTGGAGGAATATTCAAGGATCATTACTCGTACTATTCTACTGGTTGAGCCATATGAATATGTTGAAATGACTACATAGAAGCATGAACACCATTGTTGGACTTAACTAGAGAGGATTGATTATGATATATTAGACTGATGAACTTGATAGACATAATTTAATCATTTGTGGATACTTTATATTTTTGGGTTGTGATTGGTAAACATATGATGACAGTTTATTATATTTTATATGCATATGAGTGAATGAAATTTTGAGTTCGAATTCTTGCTTTTGATGATGATGATGTGTTTTATTTAAAATGATTGGAATGATTTTATGGAATGTGTTTAACATTTATTTAATGCATTAGTATTTGGTGTGCCCATGTTTTAGTGTCTCATGCCTCATTTAAAATGTCTAAATGTCATGTGTATTTAAAGTTTCCCGAGTCCTTTGATTATAATCAATGCATTATTATAAGGTGTCACTTAAGACATAAAGTAATAACTTATTATACTGGTTGTAACTTGTAATTTTGGAAATTATTCAAAAAACATCAACCGGTTATAACCTGATTTTGAGGATATTATAAAAGGAAGAGGATACATTTTCAAAGGATGAGAAATCAGGTATTGTAGCTATTGTGAAGATTATTTCATTATGAATTATTTATGTGTAATTTTTTTCTGAGACAAGTGATCTTATAGGCATTTTTTATGACATTTTTTGAGGTTTGAGTATGAAAATCGAATGCAGTAGGTATATCTAGTTTTAATATCATTTTTTGATTATCTGGTTTATTATTCTACATTTTATCTAAACTAATTGCAGATCTTTATCTGTCATATCTAGAGCAAGGCCTTGATGACATTTTCATTTTGATCTCAAAATAAATGCAAATTTTGTAGCCATGTTGGCCTTGATTTGAATCATAACACTTGTTAAGATGTTGTTTTGGCGTCATTGTACTCTTCCATAAATGCAAAAATTTGTTTCTTTTCATCATGTTTATTTTTATTCTCATCTTAAACATTTGTGTAAATATGTTTATATGTTAATATCATTTGTGTTATTTCTTTTAGTTTGTTGTTGTGTATTTTTCATCTTCAAGCTCGTCTTATATTTTGAAAAATAAATAAAAATAAAGATTATAAATATATCACTTATATATTTCATCTTTTCAAGAGGTTACCTAGTTAATAGGTTTCACTCTATTGGATAAAGTTGATGACAATTTCCATGTGAGAAATCAATTTGATTTATAAGTGATTATCTTTATATGGTATAGTAACGTTTATGAAAGATTTATTAATTAGTCTAATTAAATTTTATGTTATCTTGTTGTGTCTTTTGGAGTGTTTTGTTAGTTTTTTTTAGAGAATGTATATCCTCTTTGCTGCGAGGAAATAGAAGTTTCCCAGATCTTAGGTTAACTCATTGTTAAACCTATGTTAAATTGTCCACGTTTAAGCCAATTCTTAAGTAAAATTATGATTAAAATGGTATGATTCCATCTTGAACTTTTGTTTAGGAGAAAGGGTTGATTATTTTTCATTCTAATTTTTGTCGACAAGACATTCCTTGTGTATGATTGAGTACCTATTGTTTGTATACTCAATATCCTTTATTGTCTTATGAAACCATGGGTGTCCCATGTTTGCAGGAATTTCAAATTTTGTGTGACACTATTTGACATGTTTGCACTTTTGTTGTACTAAAACACGGTTCTTTATAGTTGTATTATTGTCTTGTTGTATTGATGTTGTTATGGTTATCATGATTATTGTTGTTGTTACTCTCATTTTGCACCATGGTTACTACTATGTTCATCCCTTTTATTGGTACAATTTCTTCTTAGTGTCCACCACATAAAATTTTTATAGGTTGTACATAGGTTCTCAACATCTCAGACATGGGTATACATATTTTCTTTCATAAGCGCATTCAAATTCTTCATCACACATTCCTCAGAAGAGGGGAAAATATTTGGGGTTTATTCTACATTTCCATGAGACATGGATTTATTTTTTGCATAGAGACATATGCATAATCAGACAAAAATATATCTGAATTGGAATCAAACACAGAAAATCAAAATAATCTACATGTGTTAAAAGCATACAACCTAGTTAGGACCGTAAATATGACTTTGACCCTATTATATGGTTTTCCCATGGGGAATATTTTTCTAGATCTTTCAAGATTCTCAGGTTTTTCATCACCAGTAAAATATTTTCATATTGGTTTATACTCAACTTGACTTAGTTTGGAAAAAATTCAGGGGGTATAAAGTATTTCATTATATCTTCCTCCATTATACTCAATTTCACTTCAAGCTTTGGACAAATTGGGGGGATGGGTCTCCTTTCTCTAGTCATATTTCAACATGAAATCAGTTATACTAAATTTTATAACTCATGGGAAGGGTATGGGGTAGCTTATTTCTCTTTTCTACAATGTCCTGATTTAAAAAATCAGGATTATAATTGTTTGTAGCACTATGGTCCGTGGGGTTACGGAAGCTATCGAATAATTCAAGTAGTTCGTAGGTAAAAATTTCCTATTTTCTTTACACTTAAGGGGAAGATATAATAGTTATTGAATGAATTTGATACATGGTCTTCTTCCTTGTCGGGGTGCTTTGTTTCCTCATATTTTTCGTTCTTCTCTTCATTTTTCATGTGTTGGATTGGTACACCTAAAACATAAACCTATCCTCGGTAATAATTGGGGATTGATGACCCCCAATTATTCATCAAAGTTTTACAAATACAAAATATCCAAGACACAAGAACATGAGCATATTCCCTCTGCAAAATAAATAGGTGTATTCCTTCCATGTTTTACATCTCTTTTAGCATTTCTTATTGCACATTTCTTTATAGTACTTTCACTAAAATTCATAGTTACAATTCAATTTCCTATATTGGGATTTGACTAAATTCAATGTTGTAGGTTTAATTTTGGAGTTTTCCAATACCAATAGAATGGGATACTATAAAACAAAGTTATTAGGAGAAAAGACAAAGCACATCTACAAACAGAGGTATATTTTCCTCTAATCACGTTATTTCATTTCATACTTAAAGGGTGGGGGGAAATTTAGACAATCAAATTTGGCGATCTATCCTTTGACATTGCTGATTTTGACATTACACAATTCTATTGACAAATGCACTTTCCTCGCTCTTGCTTATCACACCTTGATAACAATCCATATACTTTTTTATCTTTACACACCTCTCTATTTTCAGTATATAAAGTTTAACCACATAAAATACATATAGAAATATCCATGTTTAGGCCTAGAAAGTCAAAATATCCTCTTTCCCTCCTATTCAAAAATGTAGGTTTCGATCAAAATTGGAGAATGTCAATCATGATCCTATTGTATGGTTTTGGACCGACATGTGTTGAGATAATTATTTCTATTTTATCACATTCTTATGAGAAAATATATCCTAGTGGTCATCCTTTCATGACATAATAACATTTGAAATCATATGTAAGAAAGTAAATCATACCTCATTTGTTAACCTAACACTTTAAGAACTCCTTATGTAAAAAAGTATAATAGATAATGCACATCCATTAGGGAAACACCCTCTACAAGTCAGAAGTCTCCTTATAGGTATAGAAGCCTCCATCTTCATTCTAGAAGCAAGAAAAGTGACCCTTACCAAGTATTTGAGCAAGTGTGAAACTCAACTGAAGCATTGTCAAAGCATGATTGTCAACTCTAATTACACTATGATAAATATCACATGCAAAGAGAATAATGTTTGGTTTGATCCATATTTAGATTAGTGGTGACATCAGAGGTTCATAGGGGTTCCCATAACCCACTTAAATTTTATTTAAGGAGCTCCTTTATGCACTACAAGGGTTTCATGGTTTAAACAATTTTTACAGAGCCATTTTGAAGGTGAGAAAAGAAAGCTGACACATAATGACACACATTTTGAAGTAATTCAAGAACTTAGGAAGTTATAGAACTAGATTCCAAGAAGGTTGAATATTATATAGAAGGATTAGGACCATGCAAATTTTTTTTGAATGAGTTGTACTATTTTAACTGGGCTCAGTTTCAAGTTCTAGTTTCAGTAACAAAGCACTTTCAGTTCTATATTTTCTTGTTCATGCACTCATACCATCCATACTCTCTGAGATCCTAATAGAATCGTTTGATTGTAATATTACCCTCTTATGTTTGGCACTTGTTATATCAATAGTCACTTTGGAAATCATTATTTTGATTTGTGAAATTAATGTTGGAAGTTAATTATATCAGAATATCCACTTGTAGTATTATTCATCCTTTTTATGTATGTTAATTAGAAACATTCTAAAACTTAAAAAGGAATGAAATATGAATAGTTATTAAAAAATTTAAATTAGTATCTTGTGATTTCGTTCATACTGGAAAAATTACACCATCCACCCGATTCACAAATCTTGATACCAAAATGATCCTAGTGATTATCAGATCATTATAATCAACCATCATTGGGTAAATTTTTCCCATTACTTTAAGCATCCATATCTCTAGATGGGTTAAATATAAACAACTAAGAGATGAGAAAAAAGTATGTTTTATGAAGAATCATCACACCAATGTTCATATTTTCACTTCAACCTCTATAATTAAGGAAGCTAAGGATAAAAGGAAAATTGTTTACATTTTTTGCAGGCTTACAAAATCCTTAAATATACTAGTTCCTTGGTATATTATCATTGATAGTCACATTGATTTAGGTCTTCTTGAATTGGCCATTTTACTGGTTATGACACTTTATGAACTCATTTTTGGTAAAGTACACATAAGTTTTTTGTGAGATGGAGGAGGTATGAAAAACAATTGGGATTAAGTAGGGTTGTCTACTATTTCCTACTCTTTTTGGTTTATACATAAATGAACTTGATGAAATTTTATCATAATTTTTGTAAACATACAGTTATCTATTGTACACAGACTTTATTTTTATTCTTCTATTTGCATATGACATATATTTATGTCCCACACATAGGAATTTCTCTAGATACAAATATATATCTTAATATTGTTTTTGATACATATGGTCTTCACAAAAATGTTGACAAAACAAAAGGTGTGGTCCTTAAAACTACGAAGTATAAATTTTCTAGCCATTTTTTCCTTATATATAAAGGTAAAATGGCTGATATGGTATCTTCATATGTGTAGTACACTAAAATTGAACCAATGACATTTATAACTTATCTTTCACATTTAACTCATCCCATTTTGTATCGTGAACTTAAATAATTAATTCCTACAAGAATATTTCTCAATTCGTTACTCCTTGGCTACTAGCTCACACTTGTT
The DNA here is from genome assembly GCA_019776745.2 of Taxus chinensis. Lineage (NCBI taxonomy): Eukaryota > Viridiplantae > Streptophyta > Pinopsida > Cupressales > Taxaceae > Taxus > Taxus chinensis. The sequence continues at coordinate 653,528,842 of CM034150.1, read as the reverse complement.
AATCATTCTTTAGAAATCAAAAACCTATTTTCTAAATATATAACATATTTTCAAACTTGTATCCACCTTCACCAATTGTTAGAGTTGATTTTTCACCTTTGCATGACACAATCACATATGATGGACAAAGCGGAATGAAATTTTTGTCCTAAGGCAAATGGTTTTTCCATTCACTCTCTTAAAGGTCATTTTTTCAAATGAACAATTCAGACCAATTAGCATAGTTTCAATTGATAAAGAAAAATTTGACAATAGTCGCATATAAAAGTACAATCACCAAACCCATTAAAATGGCCTCTTCTCTTGCATATTTGGGATACCTAGAAGACCACAACAAGAATATAATGTAAAATCACTCTCAAGCACATCTACCAACTATCACGTCTAAAATTTTCTTGTAAGGCTTCCCTAGGTCATTATCACAAGCTATATTCTATACTAAATATCATTTCCAAGTTTCAAATGTCTTATTAGAGTCTTCATTTACAAAGACTTTGTTATTGGATATTTAGTACTAATTCACTAGGTGGGAGAAATACACTGGTCTAAGGCCTCTTTGGATTATTTCTATCTAGTAGTGGACATTTATTTAAAATAAAAAACCTTAAATTGTATGAATTAGTTGAGATGGCCACACTCAAAATTTGTATATGCTATAAGAACATGAATTGCATAATTTTGAGTCTAGTTTCTAAAATACTAAGTATTTTTAAAAATGGTTAAGCAAAGTGGTTTAAATAGCTTAAATTATAATAGGTGATCTTGTTTTTTCAAAAACACATAGTAGATAGTCAGTCTTGCATCCCACATTTTTTAACATTGTTTATAATTTTGTGATACCCTTTTATGGAAGGTTAGATAGGATCATCTATTTTGGGATAGATTTTTGTTATAAATTTTTAGTGAGCATTTAAATTTTTATGCATTTGCACATAAATACTTTGAAAATTGATAAATAATGGATAGTTAAATGTGTGCCCCCTAACTACCTCAAGAAATATCAAATCTTAGAATGTTTTTTAAAAATGTGTATAGAATTATTCCTGGTTTGGAAGTGTATAATTTTGATTCAATTTGGATGAATAAAACAAAATATGTGTGACAAAATTGAGACATGTATAATTACAACAAATATAAATATAAAAATACATAGTTTGAAATTAATATATATGTGTGTATGTTTGTGTGGAAACCTTACAATAGTAAAAAAATACAAAATTATATATTTTGAAAGAGGAGAGTTTTCTTGACGTTGTATTCATATTTATGCATTTTCAATCCAAAACATGAAGATTGTTGTTTTTTAATATTTTTAGACCTTAGTCTTGGTAAAACCAAATCATTTTTTGGGCCTAAATGCATTTGGTTTATCTACCTGCATTAAGGAACACATACACAAAAATATGTACGCGCGATAACATGTATGCATTCCTATTGTTAAGGAGTGTGTACATGGTATAATGCATTTTTTTCCTATTTTAAAGGGGTTTTCAATGTTTTGAAGATGTAAAACATGGCAATCAGGTCTATATTTACTAAAATAAATTTGAAGTACAAGAAATAATAAAGAACAAAGAATAAATAATTTCTTTATTATTTATTATACATTAAATTTATTTTAATAAATATAGAACTTTGTGCCACTCTGCATCTTATAGAACTAGTCTTGTAGCTCTGTGAGTTACAATATCGAAGATAATTTTTTAAAATTCATTTTGGTCAGTACTTAATTTTTAGGGTTTCATCATTATGCCTAAATATTTTAAGGTGTAATTTTCTCAATCAGTATCTATTTTGGATAATAATATAGCCATTTTGTAGGTCTTAGGGCCTTCGGATTGGTTGTTGACATTTGTAGGATTTTGGATGCATCAAAATTAGATTTTACAAACCATTCAACTCCCATAAAAAATAAAAATTTCTTAAATATTTTTTTATAAGAGGTAAAAAAGGGTTGAGGGGACCCTACCCCAAACAAAGTCACAACTCCATGAGAGCAGATAAATACATTACAAAACCATCAAAAAATGATAATATAAAATTCCATAATAAACGGGCTCCCCCAGGAGTGATTAAAAGAGTATCTAAACAACAACAGTAAGCAAAAACACAGAGGAACTAACAACATCGTAGAAACTAACAACCAAACAGAAACAGAGACAGTAAATAAAACAAAACACCCCTCCCTGAGATCATTTATAGGATTTTTCAAGCCCCTCCAGCACCTTTTCCCATTCCTTAGCTAGAGCATCTATGTTACCAGCCAAAGACACCAAGTCGAGACCATTGAGAGTCACCTTTTTTTTCCTTCCCTGACTATCCACAACACTATAAGCATTAGCGAGATGACCCAGAGTTTGGAGATGTTGCAGAGTAGATTTAACCATGACAACACTGCACTCCATGTAGTTATGGAGAATAGACACGAAAATGGTCCAACTCATTGGTTATAAAACCATAGTTGGCTTTTAAAACTTTTATCTCTCTGCCATGCCCATTATCTAACCACTTCCTCAACCTGCACTTTCATCTTATGCTAGTCATTGAACAAAAACTTACACCGAGCTCTTGGTGAGTCTCATATCTCCCTTAAGTTCTTCAATGTCCAATGCCATCTTAGCTAGGTGGTTTTCCCCTTTCACAGGTCCAACATGCCCCATAGCCTCGAAATGTTGTTCAAATTGTCACATTAATAGGAGCCAGAGATTCATGTTTACTAGACTCCCCTTTGGTAATAAAAGGAACACTAGGAACCTACTTGGATTTCATCTCTCTAAGATTTTGGGCCACCACAATTTCAATCTCATCTTTATCCTCTTCTTAGTCACCTTCCATGAGAATCAGACTCTTCACTCGAGTCTTCTTCCTCTGAGTCTGAGCTCAACCCCATCTGCATAAGCTTCCACGGTTTTAGTTAGAGAGCCATACTTGTCAATATCTAGAGCTTGCTCTTTTGACAAGAGTAAGAATAAATCCCTGATGGAGTGGGATAGAGACCCTTCTAGTTTTAAACTGAGAGATAGAAGCACTCAGGGAGTGAAAAAAAAAGTAAGGGAAACTAAAATCCTAGCCACACCTAAAATGATTAAGAATAGGCAAGTGATAGGCATAAATGCATTTGTGATGGACCTCAAGAGTGAGAAATTGGATAAGGGTGAGATCCACATAGTCAAACGGTTTGGGTAAAGACAGATGAAGATAACCAATAAAGTAGGAAGTGATATTTTGTTACCTTTGAGAAACAGGTTCATCTCATCAGAGGCTTCTTTTTTGGGTTTATATACCTCCCTCCCAATAGTAGGAAGACCCATCACTTTGGCGACCAAATCCATAAATATCAATGCTAATCCCTTTCATTTCAACAACCGCACCTTTTTTTGTAGACTTCTAAGTCACTAGAAAAATATTTACTAAGATTTTCAAAATGACCTTCGAAATTTTTTTAGGAAGGGTGAGAAACCCTTCCTATTAAATAAATCCATGGCTTCAGGCATCACCCCTTTGAGATCAACAGATTCAGTTCTAACCAAGTCTCCACCCATTTGACCACTACAAAAAACTAGTTCACAAAAAAGATAGAATTCCAGGTAGCCAGAGGATTACACACAGGCCTAAAAATATTATTTCTCCTAGGCTCAGGAGGCAAAAAAGGATTTCAAGACACACAAGTGGATCCTCTCCCCAATCTTCGTATTATTCATAAATAAATGCACACTATTCCTATGGAAAATGACCATGATGAATTTGACACACCATGAACTGACATTATTTGATGACGTGTCCATTTATGTCATTATGTAAGTGTGCTCGCACCTTGGGATCAAGAGCTTCCACTTCATTGATAAGTGCTAACTCATCACAATTAACCCCCATATTAGCAAAATAATCTGCAACAAAGTTAGCCTCCCTATAAACATGCTTGAAGGTAATAATTTCAAATAAATTTGACATTTCCTTAATACTCTTGATAGATTTTTGGATGGAAATTGAAATAGATCCTTTCCGAATTATGTTGTTAATTATGTTCATAGAGTCTCCTTCCACCTCCAAATTGACAAAATTGTATTGGAGAGCTATAGAAACCCCCCAAAAAACCCCGTTACTTCAGACAACATGGTTTGTTTGAGTTCCAAGATTGTGATGGTACCCAAGAATAAATATGCCTTTCAGAATCACGAAACACCCAACCGCAGCCAGCTCTACCAGGGTTTCCTTTGGAAGCGTAATCAAAGTTCAACTTTATACACTCCTTACTAGGTTTCACCCATCCTTTGAGTCTAGGGTTAAGAGTAGGGGTACTAGTTGATGAGGATCCCAGACCCCACTTTAAGGAAAATCTGGAGCTTCATTCTGAAAGATAGTCTTCTTTTGAGGGTCTAGATTAGAGAAATTAGCCTAGAATTGTATTAACACAACGGGCTCCAACTTTCTTAATTGACTCTTTCTTACCTTTGAAAATTCTTCTATTTCTCTCCTTCCATATCTCCCAAGACTAAATGCATAATAGAAAAGGTCCACAAATATTTTAGTCCTTGGCTCTTAAAAGGACTAGACCATTGAGACCATAGTTGTTTAATGGAATCTGGGAATACCCAATTGACTTCAAAAATATTAAGAATAGTCTTTCTAACTCGAGACCAGGTAGGGACAACTGATAAAAAGGTGTGAGGAGTCTTCACTCTCATTTTCACACAACACACACCTATTAACCATATGGAAATTTCTCTTGTTTAGGTTGCTGACAGTTAGAATCTTATCATGGATAACCAACCACCAAAACATATTAATCTTGGGGATTAACTCTTTGACCCAAACACTTCCCCAATTGAATTTTTTAGTTTCCCCCACATTAGAAAAGAAAGAATTATAGGAACTTCGAACTGAGAAGATTCCATTGTCCTCCTTTGACTAGTAAATACTATCATCTTCTAAGATCTCTTTATTAACAATAACGCCTCTTAATTTGTTGTTAATAGAAGAAATATCAATGTTGTTAGAACCATCTAGTTCTATAGTTTTCCATTGGGTCAAAGGGCTCATCAAATTTGAAATAATCTCTTACCTTGGTCCCATATTTGGACAACAAAATCTCTGTAGACTGTGGGGTAAATGATATTAAGAGGAAGGTCCCCTAACCATTTGTCCTCCCAAAAATTAATCATTCACCCATTGCCAGCCATCCATTTGCTACCCTCAGAGACAATGTGTTTTTCCTAGTTTATCGATTTCCAAAAACAAGAAGAACCATTTGAATCCTGGATGCAGAAGCACCAATCATTGGCTGAAAGATTTGGCCAATATTTTCCCCTGATAATAGAAGTCCATACACTCTCTTCCTTGACCAGCCTCCAACTCATTTTAGACAACATTTCTTTATTCATTTTGGTCCAGTCTATGATACCTAGACCTCCAAGTTTTTTGGGGGAGAAAACCTTTTCCCAAGACAATAAGAGGAATTATATCTTTGGGTTCTGAGCCACTCGATAGAAATATTTTTTTAATACTCTCCAACTTACTAGCAATGGAGGAGGGTAACCTATAGATAGAAATCGAATAAACACTGGGAAATTCTGAATCAAGCACTTTGAGGAGGACCACCTTTCCAGCTTGGGATAACAGAGAACCTTTCCATCCTTTAATTTTCTTCAAAAACCTATCAATTAAGAAATTCCATTCAGCATTCTTAGGTTTTTTTTCTCTAATAAGCATACCTAGGTACCTAGTCAAGAAGGTTTTAGCCACACAACCAAGAATTCTAGCTATTTTATTACATCTTCTTTCTAGAGTGTTGATAAAGTAAACCAAACTTTTCCCATAATTGATCAATTGGTCTGATGCCTCCTCATAATCCATCATTAACTGTTTGAATTCCATAGCCTCCGGGACAGACGCCTCACCCACCAACATAGTGTCATCCAAAAAATGTTGGTGAGAAACACTATTACAGTTAACAGAAGGAGATATACCTTTGATTCTCCCTTCCAAGGAAGTCCTTATTAAGGGCTCTACTGAGGGTCTCGGCCATAATTATGAAAATAATAGGGAGAAATAGGATCACCTTGTTTTAATCCACTCGTGCTGTTAAAAAAGCCACAAGGGGTCCCATTAATCAAGACTGAAGAACTTTGTCTGTGGAAATACATGAAAGAATCAATCAGCCTCAAGTCTTCACCAAAACCAAACCTTGTTAGAACCTTCAGAAGGAAAGGCCAAGAGACTCTATCATAGGCTTTCTCCATATCAAGTTTAATAAACATGGCTTCCTTCTTATTCTACTTAACTCGTATGAAGGGTCTCTTGAATAGTGACTATACCATCCTGGATCTATCTTCCCATAACAAAACCTCCCTGCTGATTAGATATGATCGAAGGAAAGACAAGATGAATTCTTAAAGAAAGGATTTTGGAGCACATTTTATAAACACAGTTACATAGGCTTATAGGTCTAAAATTCTTGAAATCCATAGGATCATGATTCTTAGGGATTAAGGCAAGAAAAGTGTTGTTTAACTCTTGAAGCATATTTTTATTCTTAAAGAATTCTTGAATAACATTGCAAGTATCTTCCTTAACAATCTCCCAGAAAGTTTGAAAAAAGAAGAGCCAGAAACCCATCCAGTCCTGGGGCTTTGTCTGGATTTAGGGATTTCAATCATAAATTAAATTTCTTCCATAGAAGGGATTTTGGTAAGTGATTCTATTGTCATCTTCATTAATCAAACAAGGAATATAGTGCTAGGAAGTTCTCTTCATTAATGTTGTTGGAAGTGCTAGTAAAATCCAGAAGCCTGCTGAAAAAAAAACTAGCAGCTTGTTGGATTTCCTTAATGTCATTGATCAACACTCCCTCTTAATTCTTGATACAAAAAATTCTATTAGAGATCCTTCTTTTTAAAGTTGAGATATGAAATAAATTTGTGTTCTTGTCACCTTCTTTGAGCCATTGGACCCTTGATTTTTGTTTCCAAAAAATTTCCTCCTTTATAAGAATGTTATGATAGTCAGCTAATTATTCCTTCTCTTTTTGTTGTTTGAGCATGAGATTGTCAGCATCAAAATATTCCATATTACCTTGGAAGGGATGATATATCATTATCCAAAGAATGATTTTTCTCAAAAATATTGCCAAAATGTTTTTTATTCCATCCTTTCATCTTTTTTTTCACATGAGATAGCTTTTTAGCAATCTTGAACAAAGTTGTTCCTTTGATTTTTACATTCCACCAACCCTTAAATAAATAAAAAATTTCCTCATCTTGAAGCCACATATTCTCAAATCTGAAAGGGATCCTACTCCTCTCTTTGTTCCTTGATTTGAAAGAGGATAGGGTTGTGGTCAGATCCAATGCAACAAAGGGAGAAAAAACCAGCTTCTTTACTCAACCATCCCCAATGAAGTCAGATCTCGATCAAGTTTTACCTTGAATCAACTGGTCTCCTTTTCTTCTATTAGACCAAGTAAATATACTACCACACAGCTCAATATACATGAGATTTTTGAGATAAATGAAATCCTAAAGGTCTTCCATGCTCTCAGTTAAATAAATATTACCCCCCTTATTTTCCCCAAGACTTAAAGGGGTGTTGAAATCACACATAATCACCCATTCATTCCCTTTTATAATATTTTTAAATTTAGAAAGATCGGCCCAAAGCTATTTTTCCTTTCTCCTTTGTTATTAGGGGCATAAATATTCAGATAAGATCCAAAATTCCTTAGACTTCCTATCTTGAAATAACAAATCCATATGGTTATTTCTACTAAGAATCTTCATACCTTTGAGTTTTTCCTCATTCCAGATAACTTCCACTCCACCAACAGTTCCAATCGAGCTAACAACAAAAATAGTAAAAAAAATATCAATACCTTCTATTAGCTTCCAGGAAAGGTCCCTCCTCCATTTTGGTTTCCTGCAAAGCCAAAATGTCAAAATTGTATGTTACCTCCATATCTTTTATCAAATTCCATTTGACAAGGTTATTCAACCCCATAACATTTCATGATATAATATTCATTTAACCACTTGGTTCTTAGTTCTTCTAAATATCCTAAGATTGAGCTTAGATTGGGTTTCATCATCAATATCTTTTTGACTCTATTTCTTCCTTGTAACCTACTTGGAGAGTCACCCAAAACTAGTTTTTTTTCTCTTTTTGTGTCACCTCAGATGTCTCCTCTTTGAAAGGATTTTTCAGAGATGTCTCATTTTCATTTTGTCTTGGGGTCTCCCTTCTTTAGATTCCTTTAATTCAGAGAGTAAATCTATTTGAGTAGAGACAACTTCTTGGATGAATGTTATGAATATTGTTAAATTCCTATTGATTTTCATTTCTGTATGTCAAATCAACAGTTTTCAGTTTCCAGAAAATTTTTTTAAAAGGGTTAGAAAAAGGAACCATTGATTCATTAAGGATTCTTCCATCCAACGCTTTTCGTGGGATATGTTCCTTGGCAACTTCCTTAAGTAGATTATCTAATTTCTTTGAGGATAAAATTTTTTCAGCTTGAACATGGAGCTTTGCCTTCTGAAACCAAGGTTCTCAATAAAGCTTTCCACTGGGTCTTCTTATTGCTTACTTCCATATAAATCCCTCCTCATCTATTAGCTTGAGAGCTTGGGATTGATTCCCAGTTAGATCTATCTCCACTGATTTTCTATAATTTGAATTACTTTATTTGGATTAAAGTTCTTAGGAGAGTTTGTAACCACATGAGTAGATTTCCTTACCTTTATCCAGATCCTTGGTATGCTTCTCCTGATACACCTTTGAGATCATCAACTTGCACTATTGCTTAACATGCCCCTAGCCCTAGCATATTTCTCACATTTTTGAGGGCAGTTTTCAAACTCTATTTTTTGTTCCCAGCTTCCCAATCTCAACTGCAAAGAGATGGATTTAGGTAAATAAGATCCCATCAAATAATAGATACAAAATCTCACACAAAATACTCTTGATTTAGTAATCATCACATGTTATCCAAAACCACAAAGGTACCAAGAGTGTTATCAACTCCTTTAATAATATCCACATCCCAGAGTTCCAAGGGTAGAATAGGGAGTCTCACCTCAGACAAGAAACTGATTAATATTCTCTCTATCAAGGTTGAACATGGGAGTCCATTTCCTCAAAATAGAGGCCAAGTTTCCCGAGGAATGAAGGGCCATCATTAAGGATCATTTCACGGTCTTCAGAGTTGTTGAAAATAAACATGAAGAAACCATTTGGTAAAGTTATGACATACATATGCCCCTTTGGTTTCCATTTCAAAATAGACCAAGATCTGATGGATTCAATATTAGGCCTCCCATATACTAGTTTACCTATCAAGGACATTCTTCCATTTTTCTCATATTATAATCTATAATGATATCACAGATATCTAAGAAATTCTCCTGTTCCATCCTATTTAAGCTGAGGAATGATTCCTAAGCTCTTTTCCTTATCAGAGTTCAAAATATTCGCATAAGATTTAAGGGACCCATTTTTCCACATGACTCCCAACCACAGATAAAGTCTCATACATACCGTTTCTCCCTCGAAGACTAATCCTGAGCATCTGTCTCCTCTCCCGGTGGGATCTATCCGTTGTCAGTTTCCCACCCATTGTTGTTTAGACCCTTGTCCTCCTCGTCAACTTGTTCGACTTTCCCGCCCACGAACACTACACTTTTCTTGAAGATAGTGAATCTTTAATTACCTTAGAATAAATAGCACATCAAAAACACACCAATATGTTTCTATTAATTTTAAAATCCTTACAAAAACCTATAAATATTTGTTCCACTATCAAGACTCTTAAAAAAATGAACTAAAATTTTAAAGCTATTACAACGGTGTTTCTCTGGGACCCTTCATAGTATTCACATGGTCAAGTTTTCTCAACTCTCTTCACCACTCTACACCCATCAAATGGTGGAATTACCTCCCTATATATTTTTCAAATATAGTGGTTGAGGACAATCATTCCTGAGATATTTTCAGATATCTATTAGTTAATTTGTTAGAAATACTTGTATGTTGACCTTTCTTTATTTGGTGAAAATGTATGTGGTTGGTTTCTCTTCATGAATCTTTGCCATTCCTCTTACATGTTTTTTTTGAAAATCATGTCATCTATAAACTATTATTTTGTGTTAGTTAGGAACTGACCGAAGGGGGTATGCTCAACCTACATTATTATACCATTACATTACACATAAATTACACAAAACACTAGAGAACAAAGAAATCCACCTTTCCCTCATAACTTCAACACACATTGTTATTTTTTCCTTTCACAACCACCATGCATTATGGAATAGAACCATTACACAAAACATCTATGTAATCCCTATGCACTCTTCATTATCACCCAACTTCTTCTTTGCTCTTTCCCTTCTCTATTTTCTTGTTCAATGTACTTATATGTTCCCATATTTATCCAAAATTATAAACATATATAAGGTATTAAAATCTTGAGTCACACATTGCCTCTTTAATTTCAATCCAATTGATTGATTAGTTCATCTAGCATTGTAATTAGGGTTATTAAGAAAAAAATCACATCATAAAGTTCCAATTAGTTTTTGATGGCTCAAATTAGCCCATATTTCCTCTCTTCTTGAATCAATAAACTAATTATGCAATACATGATATTTAATTAGGGGGCATGGGCATGTGTATGGAAAAGGGGGACCAAAAAAGGCCAAAATTATGCTTTTGGGCAATTTTTCCCATAATGTGCTCTCATTATAATATTACCATGTTATAAAATGAGTCTGCTATAACATAGTCAATTTATGGCTTGGAAATTCTAGATTATAACACAAGAACATATTGATTTTCCAAAAAATATAAATGGATCATGTAAGACTGGGTCTTTTTCATTTATTTTGGCCAAAAAATGTGTATGAGAAAAAACTTTGAGTGAGAAATAACCTAAGTCGGTTTTTGAAGATAAACCCTTGCATGCACAGTTAATTTATGATGGTGGAGAGTCCAAGAGGTAATTTTTGATTAAATATAGGGTATTTTTAGTGATTAAATTTTTTTTTTTACATTTTTCCTAATTCATTTAATTTTTTTTTATTTCAGTGGATCTAAACTCTTCACCTAAAACTATACATCACCTAGAGACCAGGGTGAGCACAACCTACCTTAAACATATCCTTCAATTCCTAGACATCCTCCAAATACCTAAGAAAGTATATTAGGAAATATTAAAAATAATAAAGCTCAAATTAAAGGTTTAATAGAAATCCTAAGAAACCCTAATGCTACAAGTACTCACCACCAAACTATTACATTTTCATTGGATTCATTAACATATAATATTGACAATGTGATGGGCCAAATAAACATGTGGGAAGATCACAAAACCAAATGTCACAATTTTTACTCAAATAAATTGTCTTATGATGTGGTGAAGAAAAATATATCACAAAAGACAAGTTGTGTAACTTTTTCACTGACCCAAAAACCAATGCACTCTTACTACTAAGTTGCAGAGGATTCCTAATCCATTGGTACAACAATGAGGAGATCAAAAAATAGGATATGTGGTAGATATTGTTTGACCAACTCGCTTACAACAATTTTAACCCACCTCATTATGTTTTAAGGAAAATCTATTATTAGTTCATTCTCAATGAATACTAAACTATTTTTACAAAGAGTTCTATGGTAGAGGAAAAGTATTTTCACATTATACATTGAGGGCACAATATTTACATAATTAACTAGTTAAACCACTTTCTCTCCCATATATTTAACATATTTCATTCCCTTCAATTGTGAAGGATATTGTGGTGTAGACACTCCATTCTATTAGTCCTTTGACACATTCTTTGGTTTATCATAGCGGCCATCTCTCCTAGGATGACGAGGTTTGGCCTTTGAGGCATTATAAATCATATAACATACTTTTTCATGTTTTTGGGTGTATGGATACCAATGTGGTTGATGAGGCTACTACACAATCTAGTCATACTGTTCCATAGGCAGAGCAAGGTGCTTGATCAGATAAGGCATGTCATGATTCTGTGTTGGAAAATGTCATCATCATAAACATTCTACTAGAGTTGACCTTTGGTATTGACCAACAAGTAATTTTACATAAATTTAAATTCAATTTGGTATATATTTTATGTTCTAGATTTTATAATTAACAATATTCACAATTCTAGGGTCGAATAATTCTAGGTGATATATATTCGTTATAAAATTTTAGGATCGAATAATAAATCCTATATCACATTTCACTTCCTCACATTTTTTGTGTTACGACAACCCCTTAGGTCTAAATTTTGAATAAATTAGTAAATATTTTAAGTGTTATTTTTTTCATATAGAGATGTTGATCTTAACACCACAATTTGATGTTGAATAGGTAGGTGATGGATCTTTTGCATCCAACGATGTTGGTACAAGAACATGCGTCATGTAATTCACCGATGTGATAATTTTAGTATTTTTAATCATCATTTATGAAGATAATGAACTATGTTTTATGTATGTAGATAATTTCATGTAACTTATATGTGCATAAGTTTTAGTAACCTTGTTCTTGTTTTTAGTTGATGATGTCAATAGATTCTCCTCCCAAAATTTGATGATTACTAGATATTATAGTTGTTATGTGAATAATGTTTTTTGTTTCTTGCACAAGTATGAGCTAATAATGTAAATATCATTATGAAGTTATTATATTAAATAGAATTATTTATTGTAAATAAATGACATTCAAACATACTCTAATTTGGTTCTTCATCATTACCACAAGAGGAGGTGATTAAATCCAAATCGTACACTTGACCCTGAAGTTGATGCACCTAAGGTTGATTCCCTTGAGGTCAATACTAAGAGGAATAGGATGATTCAAAGGGATGATGATAATTTTGTATGTGTTTATTTATAACTAATGTCATTATATATGCCATGTTTTGTATACTCATGTGTATATTATTTATTTTATTAATATGTTGAGCTACAATCATCCCTTGAGCATAGGAGGTATGATTAGTGGAAGGGGCATACAACTTATGAGATTGGATATTCATCTCCCCATCCA